>VJMY01000197.1:0-116352 GCA_009869795.1 Neelides sp. FZ-2019
TTGACTTAATTAGAATAGGCGAATAACGCATCAACTAATAAATATTCATTAACATTTAGTTATATAACTATTAGGTAGTTGAATCACGACATAATTCAGCATGAATTTAATTAGTGAAATTAGCAATAAATGATCACAATTGCAGGGACTTATAGATTTATTTATAATAAAAAGTTATTATCTAGTAATCTGATATTATGTATTTAATCTCATCAAGTCAAGGGGTAATATTGTGTAATAAGTAATGTATTTATATTATACTTTCCTAAGTATCAATTAGATATATCCTTTATTTAAAGTACATTAGGGTACATAAATAATTCGAGCTAAATATATACTTTAGGTACTCTCAATCAAAACCGAGATTTAAAATCAAATATCTACAACGTATAAAGAACTTAAAATAGGTGTCAAAAGAGCTCATTTAAAACAATATAATTAAACGAAATAATAATATTTTTATATAAGAAGTTAAGGTTTTTATACTTATATGAATTTAAGTAAATGTGTTTTAATAAGTACAAAATATAAAAGATTAGAAGTCGAGGGTTGAAATCATCTAAAGCTTCACGTAGGGTCAAATAGCTTTTCTCTCCTCTTCTACACTTCAATGTTGTTGTTGTGAATTTTCCCATGCTTGGACTTTGCCTTAATGATGATGTGATCCTCTTTGTTCATGTTCATCTTCGTCCGCTTCCTCAAGGAGTATTTCTTCACCAGAGGGATGAAGAAGAGCATGAGGCCTGAGAAAGCCATCATTCCACCTGCCAAGTAGAAACCGTATCTATAGTCTTTAAACTCATCGTACAGCAATCCTGGAATAAAAATTATTGAGAAAGGTTATTAAATTTTATGATCACACTATTCCTGGCACCATATGCCTTATTTATTGGAACAGTTTGGAATTTATGGAACAATTAATGTCATTTGTGGAACAATTTAAAACGTGTTGATTGAAGGAGGATATCTTACCAACAATGGGGGGTCCAATAACAGTGGCAATTCCTTGAAAACAGAGAAGAAGCCCAAAGGCGTTGGTTAATTTATCGAGACCCAACAGATCGACGAGAATGACAGAAGTGAGGCTGACGTAAACTCCGACTGTTGCCCCAAAAATGGCTGAGTAGCTCCGCAAATAATTTAAATCTAAAGTGACCGTGCTCAAGGCAGTAGCTGAAAGGGAACATAATTGGTAAAATTAACATTGATAAAATGAAAAGTTAAATCCTGAGTTAAACCTCGGTTATTTTTATGTGCCCGTTTTGAACATGTAATGCCAATGTAATTTGTCACACTGGGCGAAGAGGCCAGAGAACAGTTTGTAAACATCTATTTTCGCACTCTGATCTCTCTCATCTGTTTAAGTTTCATTGAGTTAAGCAGGGAGAGGATCATTTGGAAAGTGTGATAAATGAGGATTGGAAGGAGAGAACATGAGTTGGACACATTTCTCCAACCATTAACGCCAGTTGGTTGACTTTGTTGAATTTTTAAATATTGTTTGACATTCAAGATTTAATAAGGTCAGATCATTACTGAGTTTAAGAAATATTTGGCCAAGAAACACTCGGGGAGTGTTAGATAAAGATTTAAAAACAGATCCTGCTTTTGGCATCAATCCTTCCCTTCCCCACGAATTCTCACACTGATCGACCTGTGTGGTGGTTCACTCAATCCGTTATGAAACGCCTTCAAATTATGTACGTTTAGACATCTTTTCACTCTTTTTCTTAGGAGTCTTGGCAAAATCGCAAATAAAATGACCTGTTAAGTTAAAACTGGTTGGGTAAATTCCCCGCAGAAATCGGAATATCATTGAACTTGACTGGGAAATTGCCAAATGAAATCTTTGAACCCGCAAAGTAAAGATCAAAAATATATTTATTGTTTCTAATTTGGTCTGGGAGAAAACAAAGGGTTTGTGAATGCTCCAGGCGTTTCGGCTTAACCAAATTACCACCATGTAAATACCATTTAAATGAAAAAGGGGAATGTTCTCTGTCCTTATGCCACTTATGTAAGACTCAAGTATACTTACGGAGTCTTTAATAGGTTGAGTAAATTAGGAACGGTGGAAATTAACTTACCGATTCCGCAGACGGCGAGCGCCGTGTTGTAAAGATAGAGTCTGTTCACCCACTCCTTGTCACTCAAGTAGCCAAGAATGACTCGACTCAGAGTATTCGAAATCCCGATGATGGCCAAAAGAAAGGAAGTTTCTTCTTTCCCGTTCGCCGGATTCTCTAATGCCATATCCTATGATTTTAATTAGTTAGTTTATTAAATATTCGCATTGAGTTTTGTACTTAGATAGTTGTTGCTCTCATGTCTTTGAAATGAACCACAATTGTCTTTTGATATAATGGAATATGGAAAAGAAAGTAAGTTTTCAATTGCAAAAAATATGAAACTTGTGATAAAACTTAATACTAATAATTACTTATTTTTATATAAATTATTAAGATTATTAAGAAAATTCAGAAAATTATTAGATTATTAGGAAAAAAACTTACGACAAGGTAAATGTATGGTACGTTGTAGCCAATGCTCGTGAAGAAATTGGAGAAGGCGAAAAAGAGAAAAACTGGGTCTTTGAGCATGGAGAAATCCATCATGGTCTTGATGGCCTCAATAAATTCATTTGGAATTGGTATGCATCCGCAGAATTTCCTTTCAATAATTTGATTCAATGACTCCTCTGGGGTTCGAATGACTGTTTCCGTGAGGGAAACCATGGGCTCGTCTTTGAGCTCGGGGATTCTGCAGAGGCTCCCCGAGTAAAAGATGTCCTTCCTCTTCACCATGAGACCCATTGGGACTGAGGCTGTTGGCGTTTTCCTGTTCTTCTGATCAGCAGATTGAAATCCAATCTCGCTACCGAATGATGGCATTTTTGACCTCCGGGCTCCTGGCGGACCGTTGAACTTATTGATCGACTCGTTGCTCCCCATTCCAAGACCCACGGGAAATATGGGTTGGCTGCTTGACATAGTCAATGTGTCGGATTTCTGTCAACGTGCAAATTACATCAAAACTGATTTCATGAATCATGAATCAATCACCCTGAAGCAAAAAAGTATCTCTAGCTTGCATGTGCTATAAAACTCTGGCTTTTTCATTTTTCTATGGGAGAGGTGTGGAAAGTAAGAAAAAAAGGGATTTACGGCTGGAGCGAGGAGAAACTTGAGCGGAACGCTTTTGGTTTCTCCGATGAGTTTCTCCTTGATGATGTTTGTGAGGTCGGAGTTTTTAATGATTTCCGCCACGTCGCCGACGGGGGAAGCAAGGAGCGGTTGCCTTGATTCATTCGACTCCTGGCCTGTTTAGGATTAAACTTATTTAGTAAATAGCAATTATCTCAAGTTCTCCATTCATTTGGATCTTATCTAATACGGACACAGGCGACATTTCTCTCTAGATCATTTCATTTCGCCTCATGCCTGCTAAGCTGCTGAGGGTTGCAATATATTCAAACTCACTGTTCTTAAAGAGATAATTTGCTTCCTCCTTTGGGAGAAGTTCTTTGGCTTCTTCATTTGAAGGCTCCAAGGCCTTTTCTTCCTCTTCTGGCTCCTCTGTCAACGGGCGAAACATGAAACTGAAGAGAACGCAATGGAGAATGATGGCTGAGATGACTAAAAGAGCCCCGCGCCATTGATATTCTCCAATCTGGAAAAGAACGGAAAAGGATGAGACATGAAACCCGAGACTACTTTTCTCATCAAAAGGATTTGTCGAGTCTAATGGTCATTTTCGTACGAGATTCTCCGTGACAGGTGTGAGGAGAAAGGTTCCAAACCCTGAGCCGCAGACGGCAATTCCCGTTGCGAAGGCTCGTTTCTGCTCAAAGTAAGTTGTCACGCTCACGATGGCCGGCAGATAGATGAAGCCAAGGCCTATGTACAATGTATGGATTATAATGGATTATATGGATACATTGGATTATTTGCACATGTCGTAAGATTAGGAAGATAGATAATATAAAAACGCTATCCGGGTAATTGGAATGTGAGGATGCGAAATGCCTATTGCTCAAATAGCATGAAATGATGGCGAGGGTATTCTTAGAATGCAGTTCTGTGGGTTAAGCAATTAAACTAACCTAGACCTCCAATCACACCAATGGTGAGATAGAGGAAGAGAAGACTTTTGGCAAAATAGCCCAAGCCAAATCCCACAGCTGCAAGGATGCTCCCGACGATCGAGACTGCTCTACATCCAAACTTGTTAACAAACGCCCCGGCAATGGGTCCTGTTTAGTTTTCATAAATTTAATTTAACCTGTTCTTGAATCTTTATAAACATCTTAGCATTTGTATTTGTATTGACTCTGGTAGTTTTGAACTTGAGAATCTTCTGACTGGCTTGATAAATAAATATTTGGCTATAGGGGGTTTTTTCATATGCCAAATGTGCTACACGTACCTGATCCATATGTCATGCCGGCCATGATCGACGCAATCCAAGATGTGGCACTTTTCGACTCGCCCAAGTCTTTTGAGATCTCAACGAAAAAGAGGCCAAAAGTATATGCGACCCCATCAGCTACAAATTCCAATAAAGAACTTTTTATTTATTGCCCATTAAAGGAATTGATAAAGTACTAAAGGACTTATAGTTGCATTTTACACTTTTATCATAATTCGGTGTTATTTAGGCCTTGCATGTTGGTGACTTATTATATTATATAATAAAATGGAAAACACATTACCGATAACATGAACCATAAACGAGGCAAAAACGACCGCCCACCCCCATCCGCCATCCGGGGGTTTCGGGCTGTTTCGCTTTTCCCGCTTGGAATTCTTCCGCTCGACCTCCATTGTTGTTGTTGGGGAAAGGGGAAACTTAAAGGGTGGAGAAAAGAAAGAAAATTGAAGAAGTTGAAGGAACGACAAGTCCTTCGCCTAAGTTACGAGTCCTCCTGAGTTGTTCTCGAGTTTTGATGGTTGAACACAGAGTTGCAATTTTCTCCAGTCTTGGCATTCTCTCCCGAATGACTCTAATTGCGTTTACCTACGAAGCCCAAGACCTGCAAAAACAATAATAATAGATACAATTATTCACTTACGACTTTTTTATATTTAAAACACTTAACCTACTTTTCAACCTCGATTAATTGCACAAGACTCGTAAATTGTTTGACAATTTAAACGCGCTCTCTTCCCTATTTGCCCATTCTACTTTTAGATGATGAAGAATATAAATGTTAATACATATATCAGCGTCTGACTAATACAAACGTTAATAATAATAATAATAGTAGTAGTAGTAATAATAATAACAATAATAATAATAATAATAGTAATAATAAAGTAATTTGATACCCAAGGTTAAAGTAGTAAAAGATATAACTAATAAATAAATGAGCAAGTGAAACCCTTTATGGGAAGGTGGAAGAATGGCGAGGATTTTCTTTGATAGAGACATGAATAACTTGTGCAATGGTGCTGTGGGGAAATTGAGGAAATTAATGTGTCTTGATAGAGTCAATCTCCAACTGAGGGTATAAACAGTCACTTTCCGATCCTTTTATATGAAGGAGAAGGAAAACGAAGGAAGGAAGGAGTTATTATTCTACACAAGCCCTAGCTGTGGTTCATGTTTAAAAAAGGAAAGTCGCTTTATCAATTTGATTAAACCAAAGATATTATTATTCAATTTTTTCTAATTTTATAGTGTCAAAAATTTCTCAGGAACTCATGATATCATTTCATTCATATTTTTATACTTTGTATTATTATAGTGTGAATTAACTCAATTAGCGTCTAAAATTTTGCACTTGGGAATATACGAAATAATATTATGCATTTTTATTTATACTTAGATGTTTAAAGGTTCTTTAATCGTCTTGTGTTTCTCTTTAGAGACTATGTACATATACAAAATGCTGCAAATCCTTGCCCTCGACTAGCGTGATTCTCCCATTCATTTTTCCAATTACAATTGACCTCACCACTCTCTTGGTATAATGTTAAGTTTATAACCAACCTCTGACTTATTATCTGTCCGAAGAATAATTTATTATGATTTATTAACAAAATTCATGATAATGGGTGCAAGATTCAAACGCTTGAATAAAAATTCTTCCCTAGCGTCTTGATAATCTAATATCTATTTTCTACTAATAGTTTCTCTCTAATCTTCTAACACGCTCAACTTTAATGTTATATTTTAAATTTAATTTTAATTTATGAACCGTGAAAATTCAACTTGAACTAAAAATAATAACAAAATATACATTTGCATGTTTTGAGTGTAATTTATTTAAAAAATAAAACATTGAAGTAAATAAGTAAGAAATATTACAAGTAGAAAAATTTGGCACCAAGATAGCAAATTCCCTGATTTGAGTCTTATTCATACGGCTTTATCTCCTTATCTCGTTTCTTGTATTACGTAAGTTTTAATTTGGGTCTTACACTTCTCACAGTTAGTTATAAATTATTAGTGAATTTGATCCAACACCGGATTTTACCAGAGAACGATTGCCAATTGAGCTTTCAACTCCCTTACGTCACCTCACCGCACTGCAATCTTAAAGTTTGTTCGAGTTAACAAGCTTTGTAAATAACTCCAGTGGTTCTTTGGGCAAAAATGACTTCAAAACGGGTAAACATGTCTATTTTAGCATTTTCCTTGCAAAACAAAAAGAAATTAGATTTCATAGGTCCTTGAATTTAATGTTTTTAATTGGAAAATTTGCAAATTCGCTTCTTAAATTGTTCATTAAATCGTCTTGTATTAATTGAGCCTTCGCTCCGGATGAGCCTCTCGAGTCTGAAAAAACTCATTGAGGCGAAATGAGTTAAATTGTAATCAAGAAGTGGAAAACATGTCTTAATATAACTTGTCTCCTAAAATACGACGCATCTCCATTTAAGAAGCCAAGGCAAAAGGCTCACGAGTCGTTTAATCCAATTTACACGCTTCATTGAACATCATAACAACGTTCGTTATTCCTCTTTCCTGAGCCTTGTACACTCTCCATGCACACGGCCATGTAAGCCATAGGTTTTAGACTTTTCTTATCGATTCTCGCGTCTCGCTGCTCCTAATATTCCTTAATAACTTAACTTAACTTGGCTTGTAAGCTCAAACTTACATGACACAGATGTAATAAGTCAAATAAGAATCTCTAACGCGTCCCCTTTCCTTTATTCTATATTTCTTACACGCTACCCAAAGGATTAACAATCAAGAAATAAATAATAAAACCACATTTATAAAAAATGACCCTCGAGTAATGTTTTTGTGGTTTGGAATAGGATAACCTTTGACCGAGCTGTGAGCTCGAGCCCCATACAACCCAATGTGGTTCTTATCACAAGACTCGCTGACCCCTGGCTAAATGGCCTGAGAGAGATTCTTTTAATAAAAAAAACTACTTGGGTGATAGAAGATTTGTTATTTACCTTCTCGAGCTGGTGATTTTGCCACGAGGCGTGTAGACAAAGTTCCTTTCAGCCCCGTCGCCGCTCCTTCTCGACCAGATAATTTTTCTAAATTTTCTTTTGGACTATTAGACCTCGAATTTCGGTAGCAACTAGGCGACGAGGAATAAGAGTTAAATGAGACTGAAGTCCCGGAGAGAGAAACCAAAGTGCTTGAGATAAGGGACAAAATGAGGAAAATGACTGGGCGAAATAAGGATAAAGTCTCTGTTAAATCTCTGTTAGGGAGAATTTTAGTTAATTTCGAATGGAGAGATGCGATCTCTGCCATATCGAAATTGCAGCTGACTTGGAGAACCCGAGTCGGAGAAGAGCAAGAAACTCGGATTCGTCGGAGCGCATGAGTCTTTCTCTTTCCAGGTAACATCGATATGATCAACTTCAGCATCTGACTACCAAGTGTGAAAAACTCGGAAACTCTCTCAACAAATAATGTTGTCTGTCTATAGAGCTGGTCTTGACGGATTCAGAAGGATTAACCTTCGCTTACTTTTTAGTCTCGGAAAGTGAATAAAACTGGGGCTCCTTCATCTTCATCCACTTTGCCTCACTTAACCCCCAAACGTGCAGTTAAACCTTTAATTTATTATTATTCCTTTCGCCATTGTAAGAGTTTATATTTGAGGCTGACAGTCCCAAGCCTTGATATTTCACAGTGGGAGTCGCATCTTCTTTTATTTCGAGTTTCTCCTATGAACTCCATGAATAATATGAATATTAAATAAGGCCGTTTTTAAAGTCTTTGCGTTAGTGGTTAGAAGGTCAGGCTGTTCAAAATTGAAGAAAACTTTAATTAACAAATTCATCATTCATTAATATTTGAGGAAGACAATTTAACATGATTAACGTTATAAAATTATAATTTGCAAGCCTTTGTTTTCCAATTAGAGTCAAATGACTGCTGTGGCTTATGTTTATGAGTGAAATCGATTAAATTATTTGTTTGTACAAAAATTGACTGAGCTTTTTCAACTTGACAGAACAAGAACGACATGGCTGTGCTTATCCGTGTCAAGTTTTATAAATTATTCAATTAACGTCCTCCAATACTCACTAATGTATTTTTTATATTGAAAATAAATAATTCATGAGAGCCATGTGCTCCGAGTCATAAGGAAATATCCCTTATGTCAAATAGTAAAAAAGTTTTCATAAAAATGCGAATTGATTTGTAAGGGAACAAAGTGGGCGAGGCGGAGAAAGGAAGATTAATTGATTTTGCTTGTCCTGCCCCCGATAATTCCTTCAGGGGTTTCGGTTCCTCCGAGTCGGTCTCATATACTAGGACAGTTTTCTCGGTTTGTTCGAATTTTTTTGATAGGCGAGCGAGAGATATTTAGTTAAGACAGCGGAGACACGCCACCCGGAACTTTTCCTTATTTCACGTCTCTGTTTATTTTGGGCAGTCGGTCAATCGAGTTCGGCTCGTGTCGGTCTCGTCAAGCTGCCGCCGCTCAAAGACCAAACCCCACATTTTTATTTCGTTATTTCAAGACTTCGGTTCCTTTTGTCAATTAGTTTTAAAAAGTTGAAATCTCTCGCGAGACTCTCGTGTCTGGGGAAAATGGGACAAACCACGGTTGGATTCAAGCCTTTATGCATTTCACTCGCTGCAATGCTCATCGTCGTCTATGCTTTCATCTCACTCATGTCAACAGGAGACGACGTAAGGACATTTTGTCTTTTTATCTCAAATTCACCACAAATGCTCATTTATATTCCTTTATCATGATTTGATATCTTTGATTAAGCGTGTTATTAATTTACTAAATTTTTATTAGAATGAATATATATATCTTGATTAAAATTGGCGAATATACTAACAATTAATTAATTTAATTCACCAGTTTGTAAAATAACATCCAATTGCCTATTAATTTATTTTTTAATATTATTTAATAGTTTTACTCTGTCACTTAATATATAGTTGCATTTGTAAAAGACCATTGATCATATTGTAGGTCGTGACATGATAACGTAATGCATTTTTAAAGTTAGAATATAAATCATAAATGTTTTTATGCTTATTTTTGCTTTCAAGATAAATGATGTGGTTTGATTGAGTTTGAGTCTGAGCGAGTATGCAAAGTAAAGGAAATAAATGTTAGGTTTCAAGGCATTTGGTGTTGTGGCCGAAAAAGTCAATATTTTTAGTTCAAGTCTCACCATGGTACGCACGAGAGTCTGAGCAGATGAGATCAATCATCATTCCGTCTCTTCAGTTCTCCTTATGCTTCTCCGCATTTTTACACCTGGTTTCCCAACCTTGGTCTTCACTCCCAATTGACCAATTCAATTTATTTGATTCACCAAATATATACTTAATCTAAAAAAATTGGACGCTATGAATGAACGCATAAACAAACTTAATGTTTTTCATTTTTATTTATCTCCTCATTAAAGATTATCACAGCCATCCTTCTTTCCTCATATGACATGAATGAGAATTCGATATTAGGAAGCAAAGTTATTAACTGTTATTAAGTTATTTAGATGAGAATGTTAAAGTAAAGTGACAATACATAAATTAAATTTTAATTGCAATTTAGAAAGTGAACAACGACAAGCTGAAGGCGTCTGAGAAATACCGAAAGATCCGGGAAGCTGACAAAGAAGGTCAAGATGAAATGGGCATGGGAAATTACAACGAATTGCTCCTCGAGTCTGGAAAGAAGTTTAAGCTGTTTGAGAAGAAGAGATTGGATCATAAGAAAGCTGCTGCCTTTTGCAGACGGAGAGAAGGAAAACTCGCTCAAGGTTCATTTAATTTCAATTAATCCTCTATCAATACTTAAGTGACATCTTTCTCATTTAATCATCATCTTAACATTTAACGTAATGGGTAGGTATACTAAAAAGGAATTAAAAATAAAAAGTTAAAGCAGTGAGCTATCAATATTAATTTTGTGTCTCAAAGTACGCTCATTTAACTCTATTGGGGAGAAAAATAGACTTAAAACGGATTTTTAAAGTACAACATGTCCTCATTTATTATTTGAACATCCTTTGGGAATGTGAATTGTTCATGAAGTATCGAAGTAGGAAATACATCGTATAGTAAATAAAGGTTATCGAACGATAAGCTTTTTTATATTTATACTGTTGAAAAGATTATTTGATCCAATTTGACGTTTGTTTGATTCGTGAAAACATCAAGGTATTTATCATTATGTCATCTACTTTAATAAACACGACAGTGATAGAATATGTATGTATAGCCGTTTAATTTAGGTAATCATCAATTTTCTCTTATAATTTTTCCCCTCAATTTTTTAATTTATAATGAAATTATTGGCAAATATGAAAATATCAGCTAGCTTTCCCAGAATTAGAAGATTGATAAAATTTGAAGTTACTTATATGATTAAGGAGTAATGAAATGGAGAAAATAGCAGACCCAGCTATCTAATATGGTTAATAGTAATTTAATCAAAATTAAATAGTCTTTAAATTATCTACAATTAAATTGGAACAAATAGGGATAGCATAACACATTCCTTCGATAATTTTAATTATTAAACGTATCGATTACAGCAAGCACGTGGAATCGTGAAAGAATAAATTGTAGTTCAAAATAATTTATCTTGATAATTCAAAATAATTTATTTAGATTGTTGACGAAGAAGGGGGTTTACTATGTAATAAGGTTTATATTAAATGAGGGTTAAATAAAGACTCCTAAATTACAATTCATTATAAGCTATAATGCAAGGTATTGTTAGAAGTGCGGAGGCATATAACCAGCTATTGGTGTCATTTCTCGTTAAATGAAGGTTTATTGACTGAAATCGGACGGGAAGTTTGATATGTCAATAAGAGGCCAAGACCTACTAATAAATTCATGTAATAAAGCCAATGTTTTCAAGCATGTGAAAATCGATAAGTTCGAAGCTGTGCGAGGTCGATTTAAAAGTGTTTATGAAAAGCAAAGATATAACTTTTTATTCATAGAGCGTGTGTTAAAGAATAATCAATTCCTTACCTGTTACAACTGCTTACAAGTTGTATTAAAATATAAGAATCTCTCTAATCTCTGCAAATATCCAACATTTAGAATGATATGGATAGATGCTAGACCGTAGACAGTAGACACTATATACTTTTAAACAGCTAACAATCCCTTTTGGATTCTTATTATAAATGATTATAATTTAATTCTTGTATGAATATAACTTGATTAGTTATGTCTAAATGTCTACTTGCAAAAGTTGTAAGATATAATTATGTTTCAATTAACTTTGGATCTTCTCAGTGAAGATTGTGTTGTATTTTGAGTTTTTAATGTTAGAATAAGCCCTCACGATTTAAAAGAATTGACGGGGTAAATTGCTCAAAATCATGAAGATCGTGAATATTTTAGCCATTAACATTGAGGAGATGAGGAGACTCGAGACGCTTCTGATGAGAGCGCGGATGATCGGAGACGATATGTGGATTGGAGCAGACAAGAAAGAGTGGAAGCGACACGCCATGAAATTTCCATCACCGCACTTCGGCCTCGGACCAGATCCTTCAATGCTGTAATTTATTCCCCCATCATTTCCCATTTTAAGACCTCCATTTATTTCAAAACTCATTTTAGATTATATTCTCACAAAATTATTCTCATAGTGGCAATTACGCTCAATATAAATGAAAACGTCTAGGTTTTCTCTCGCTAAACATTCTTCATCATATTTGATAATGATAATTACATGTTTCCGTTATCTAATTTCATCTCTATATAATGTCTCTTGTTTTTAATTTTATAGGGGGCCCGACATGCGGATGCTGTGAGTTCTCAAAATCTTCACAATCTAATAATGATAAACATGAAAGGGTTTTAAGGTCAAACATTCCGTGTTATTGATTTCAGTGGCGGAGGTCCAAAGGAAATGTGCCCGGCCTTGAGCAGTTCAACACGTAGTTTATTCCCAGTGGACTGTTTTAGAGAATTGCCATTCATCTGTGAATTTGAGCCAGGAAAAGGGAAGCTCATCAAGAAATCCAAAGACAAGAAGCCAAAGAAAGAGGAAATGAGGAAACGACGGGAAATCCAGAGCGAGACGATGATCCCATTGCCATTTCCCGACGAGGAAATTCGCCTCCTCACTTCACCACAATCCTTTGATTCATCAGAAAAAGATGTCATTTCTCCCAGCGGAGAAATGATATCTTCGTCTCGTATTCCATCACTAAGCAGTTCAGTGAAAATCCTCAAAGACGACACAGATAATAGCGGCGAGACGGGAGGAAATAATAAACATGAGATCGGATTCAACCCGCATGTCATTGCCCAAGGAGACTCGCATAAAGAACAAGAAATCACCACGAGTTCGGATGAAATCAAAGAAAATGTCTCTGACTCTCCGAATGGTTATTCGGGTTTTTCCTCAAGTTATTCTTTCTTAACGTCCACGTCTAGTTATTCCCCAGAGAGCATTTCCTCGTCATCTGCAAAAGATGATTTTCTTTCTCCTCGTCCAACTTCAAGGGTCGGTGGAGCAAAACGATTTAAGGCTAAGAAAAACGAAGCCACAACGACATTGGATCCAGACCAAGTCCTGATGAACATGATTGATGAGCAGAGTGACAACATGAGCCTCACGGACGAAGACTTTGATCCTTCGCCTACTGAGGATGCAAATAATGAGAGAAGTGGAGGAGAAGAGGAAGATGTTTTTAGAAACAATACAGAGGCTTTTGGCAGTGTAAATAACTCCTCTGATTTAGCAATAAACGCGAATATTACGAAGACTGAGGAAGAAAGTCAGGGAGTAGAGAGCGGAAAGAAAACAAGTGAAACAACGTTGGAGAAGAAGAGAGAGATGAAGCGGAGAGAAAAGACCGTGAAGATGAGGAAGCCCCTCCTCATGCCCATTGATTCTCTCCGTGGGAAGAAACGAGAACTTTTGGACCAACAAGAGGATCCGTCCGCAGAGGTCGAAACGACGAGAAGGTCGGAATTCTCACCTTCACATCTGGAAATTTCGCCGGGTGCCCTTGGAACAGAAGGAGACCTGACGTTGGTAAACAAATTGGCAAATCTCATGAGGATTCCGACGGTTTATGAGGAATTTCAATTTGAACCAAATGCTTTCCTTTCACATTTTGACGATGAAAATCCAATTGACTTGGATTCAGAGTGAAGTTGAATTGAAAAAGATCGTAAATGTCACTTTTTCCACTTTGCACTTTTCGGATCTCAACTAAAAACCAAACAAATGTGTTTCGCACTTGTCAATGTATGTATTACCTAAATAACATTTGCCACTTACGTATAATGCCTACAGCAAAACTATTTATAATGAAATACTTAATAATTTGCCCTTATAATAAAAAAGTATTAATGTGTAATTAATGTATATTACTATTACACAATGATCAATGTATTCGTCAGAACATTCCTCGAATGATAAGTATAAAGATCTTTCACAATCACCGGTGCATTATAATATTCGTATAGTCTTTGTTCGTGCCTTTTAAATTGTAACACAATTTTGAAGTTTTTTAAAATAAAATACAATGATGAAATATGAATTCTAACTTATTTATTCCATTTAAAAATTTATTATTAATTATATTGAATAAACTTCAAAATAAATCAAAACTAGTTATGACGTTGTCGTTTTCCTTTTCACCATTTTGTCACAAAGGGTACCTTGATTTGATACCTAGATGGACGAATTGATGGAACGGGAGCAATGAATTTTCATAATTTAAATATGTTACTTCTCTTTTATTATTTTCGCACAACTTGCACGAGTTAACAACAACCACCATTTAAAGTTACAGTCATACGAACATTTAATGCAGTTTTTCATTCATAAATTGTACATTGTTTCATAATTGAAATTAAAAGAAAATAAAACTTTTTTCTTTAGCTTATCAAATACTTAATTCCTACTTATTAGACTATAGAGTTATATATTAAAATATAAAATACACTCTTAACAATTTAATCCATACTGTTAGAGGATTGGTAAATTTTCAATTCTTTACTGCTTTAAAAGACCCTTGTTGGATATTGACAAAACTATGATTAAGTATGCTAACTCTTTTCATATTCCTAACTTTTCGTTTGAAGCAAAAGCAACTTCCATCTACGTATATTAAGTACGTACGAAATTACATTTATTTAAGTGTACACATTAATATTTAGATGTAATGTAATCATCATATTTTCAATTATTTGAGTGGCATAATTTACAATATTGCTAACATAAAAAGTTAATTATAAAAATGGAAATTAAAATTCAACATAACAATAAATATCTCTATACATCACATTCACAGTGAATTATGAGACTATCATTCACAGTCAGATAAAATTATAATAAATATATTTAACAAAAAATTAACATGTTTTAAAAACAGTTTAAATTTATTAATGAGTTGGATAATAAAATTATTAAATATTCAAGATTTTTGTAAAAGAAGCAAAGGAATAAAAGATGAAAGTTACGAATGAATGTCAGGGACGTAAATATTGCTTTTAATATTCCTCAACATCTCTGAAATAAGACGGTGGGGTTCTACATTGATTCACAAACTTCATTCCACTGTGATTTAAAAAAAACTGAGAGAACTGAACACAAAGATGAACAGAGAAAATGAGACTTTTGTTCAATGAACTCTTTAGGTACGAAAAATGAGTTTGCTTACATCTTAAGGAAATGAATATTAAAGTTAAAATAAGCTTTGGCTTCCTCCACAACGTTTCCGCTTTTTAACTTAAAATCTGTTAATTAGTTAATTAATTCGCTAGAATAACTAAAAGCATGTATAATTTTAGGGGTTTTTGAATGAGGTCAAGAGTTCATTCAATAGGCTCCTGGTTGATTTTGATTCGGATGTTGATTGTAGTGCATTGGTGGTCTTTGACCCATCTGCATATTTTGATGTTGTTGCTGCTGTTGCTGCATCATGATGTGTCGCAGCCTCTGAGAATTATTTGGCATTGGCGGTTGGCCAATCGGTTGCCCACCCATTTGTTGTCCTCCCATCTGCTGACCACCCATCGGCTGACCTCCCATCGGCTGACCTCCCATCGGCTGACCTCCCATCGGTTGACCTCCCATCGATTGACCTCCCATTGTTTGTCCTGGCATAGGCTTCCCTCCCATCGTTTGCCCTGGCATCGGCTGGCCGCCCATTGCTTGTCCCGGCATTGGCTGGCCGCCCATTGTTTGTCCAGCCATTTGTTGGCCAGCAACTCCACCAGGCATCGGAACTTTCTGCATGGCAGCTCCAGGTCCAATGGAAGGATTTTGTGCGACCATTCCGCCGCCCATCATCCCACCGCTTTGCTGCATGACCATTCCGCTCATTTGCATTCCGCTTTGCATTTGACTCATCGGCGGACCAGCCGGTCGTGTGTAGCCCATCCCTGCTTGTCCCATCCCTTGACCTGGTGGAAAAGGCCCACGAGGTCCCATTGGCCTCTGATTTGGAGCAACTGGTCCACTTGGTCCCCCCATGCTATAGCCCATATCTTGCACAATTGGTCCCCTTGGCATCATCCCAGGTTGCATTGGAACTGGGGGGCCGCCAGGAGTATTCATTGGATTCATCACAGGTCCGGGACCTCCTGGGCCGATTTGCCCTCCAGTTTGGTTCGCCATTTGCCCAGAGTTGTAAGGATAATTTTGTCCCATTCCTGAGTAAAGGAAAAAATGAATTAAGCATTTTTATCAAACATTACATTAAATAACAAAAATTGACGATTTAAATAATAAAAATAATTTGTTATTGAGTTTACCTTGCTGCGGTGGTATTGGCCCATGTTGTTGCTGTTGAGGATAAATCCCTTGATTGGTTTGAACTCCTTGAAAGTTCGTTTGCTGCATAGGACCAGGGGGAGTTGGTCCTCTTAATTGGGATCTCAATATTTGATGACGAGGACCAGGAGGACCAGCTTGTGGAAACTGTTGAAATTGATTTGGAGTCGGGCCAGGCGGTCCAACATGTCTTTGTCTCAAAAGTGTCTGTAGGGCTTGCTTTGATTGATTTATTGGTCTCGTGTCTAAATTTAAAAAAAACATTAAAAATTCTATCAACCAAGAAAATATTAATTATGAATTATGATCTAATAATTCTTCTAAATCTTATATAGAAATGTTATATCTAATAAAAATCTTACTTGTAACTGGCTGTTGTGGGTAAAAGTTTTGTTGACCGTTGTACCATTGTGGAGGTCCACCTTGATAGTTTGGACCTTGAGCACCAGCAGGACCAGGCGGCATATTCGGACCAGGAAATGGACTTCCCTAAAATTCACAAATAATCATAATTATTCATGAATTTCATTACTACTGCTTGAAAATAATGTAATTTTTAAAATTTAAAAAAATTACAGAATTAGCAATCGGCGGTTGTGGGCCAACAGGACTCGTAATTTGTTGGGCTGCCAAAGCCGCTTGTTGTTGTTGAGCTTTTGTTTGTCTCTTCTTTCTCGGAGCTTTTGGCGGTTTTCTTGGTCCACCTGGACCTCCTCTCGGACTCTGATCAGAAGACGGCGTGTCTGGCTTGATTAATATCTCTTCCTTGATCACGATTTCCGGCTTCGAGTCGATTTCTTCAGGTGGAAGTGGAATTGGCTCGTAGAAGTGATCCGGAGATTTGAGAAGACAATGGGTGTGGTATTTGAGAAGCCGGTGAGCTTCTTCGTATCTCATGCTTCTCCTCTCCTGCTTCACAGCTCCAAACCAGGACCAAGAAAGCGGAGCAATGTTACGTTGGCCTTCTAAAAGCTCCCACGGAGAAACTCGCTGCTTCTCCCACACTTGGAGACCCTTTAGGAAATTAAAATAATTTTATATTATTCTAAAATGATCTATAGTTCAAAAGTTCATTTGCAATGATAATTATTAAAAGCATTGGATGAGAACTTACAGGTTTTTTATCAACATATTCGAAAGATTGCACTCTGTTCCCTTTTGAGTCAACGATGAAGGAGGTAGGCTGAGTGACGATGATTTCTGCACTCACTTTGGAAATTGGAAGAAGCTGACGAAGGGGTTTGACTGACTCTGCATTTCTATCCATTAACTCCTAAGTTATCAAACAAAATTTAATTTTAGCTTTTAATAGAAATTTTTTATTTAAATTAAATTAAACACTTCTTGTAGTTAATGAACCTTCTTCAGCTTCTTGATGAGATTCGTATTTTGCTTCCTGCTGTCATCGATCCTCTCGTTCGTCTCACTCGACTGAGTGAAGTGAACCAGAGCAGTGACCATGTCGACGATTGTCGGAAACACATCGGGATTATAGTTGAGATCGATGACTCCGTGAGTGACGAGTTGTGTGAGAATCACGGCCCATTCCGTTGTGGAATTCGCACTTCTTTGGATCGCATCAAACATTCCTCCAACAAGAGAAAGGCGGAGTCTCAAGGCTTCTCTTAACGCCTCAGCTTTTCCTTCCGTTTCCTTTTAAATTAAAAAGACAAATTAAAGTAATTTAACATTTAAAAAATAAGTACTATAAATACGTATTATATAGCATCAGAAATACGTTTTGCTGGTATTTACATTATTTATATTTGACGTGATAATTTGGAAATATTATTACCGGTTCTTTAGAAAATGCCAATAAATTTGTGAATTGCGTATGGAGAGACGTGAGTAGCCCTTCCCGCTGCTCGTCTTGTCCTCTCAAACAAGTGAGAATTAGAGCAAGGAACGGCAAGTGAGAATGGAGACTTCCAGAAGTCGTGATCTTCTCGCGTCCTCTTGGCCATAAGCTATTCTCAAGTACATTCCCTATAAAAAAGACAAACGATTTAATGCGAATTGAATGCAATAAATTGAAACTCATAGCTTATTACTATTAATAATCTATAAATTGTGCTATATTTATTAAATACTAATAATCCATGGATTTCAAAGGAAAGGAGCATTGAAATTACCAGCATGTTTGAGAACTCTTCCTTGGATTGTAGGAGAAAGTCGCGAGACGAGAGGAGCAATGAGCCAAGCAGCCGCTGATTTCAAGGATCTTTCGCCTTTCTCAGTCGGCGGTTTCGGAGGAGGAGGAACTGTCGGAGGAGTTTTCTCCTGTTGTTTCTTCCCACCACTTCTTGGAGATTTCCCTGGAGCTGGCGATGGAGTTGCGGAATTTTGAACATTGTAGTCTTGACCTTCGTCTAAATTGAACACTTCCAAGCAGGATCTCGCGACAATGTCCAACCAGTTTTGGTACTCAGACATGTTATTCCCTTGACATGTCAATTGCTTCGATTGAAGTGTGAGATTGAGCCAAGCTTCTCTCAAATTCCATTGATCCAGCCCTAATAAGTTTAATAAAAAAGATTATTAATTTCTTTAGTTCATCATAATTAATTCTAATTTTTAATTAGGATCTTAAATAATTTGCTTTATAGTGTATAATATATCGAGAAACGTTATAATTCCATGAGATATTGAGAAATGCTAACAATTCCACTGAGATATTGAGAAATGAAACGAACCTTCCATGACACGAGGAATTAGAATACGGGAATCGAGACTTTCTTCAGGCACCGGGTGTTCTGGATAGCAAACGAGATGAAGCAATCTCTGAGCTTGCTTTTGAGACATCATGGGATCAAGCAACATGTCCGGCTTGCAGAATTCCTCTGGAATCTGAAGGCACCGTTGACGAACCCAAGTCTCACTGCACATTTGTTGAAGAGCCGACAGAGCAAAAGCGGCCAGCGTCCTTTGCTCCCCTCTGAAATTTAAATAATTAAATAAATCATAAAATGGCCAAAATAATTATTGTTGACTTTCAGATTTGACCATTTAAAATATTTCTTAAAATTCAAATTTTTGTCATATTGTAAATTGTAATCTAAGGTTTATTTTTCCTATATTTATAAACAAATTAAAAATAAAAGCTTAATGGTATCCAAAATGATCTATTCCAATGTTGGTCAAACTGTCACGCACTTTACCTAATTTAAAATTCCATTCTACATCCTTAAAAGTAATTATGAGAATATAAATGATTGGCCTTTAAGGATTACCTTATTGAATCAGATCTTTCCGAAGAAGGATCCGAAGTCCCAAGGATGTGGCTGATGCTCAACTCAGCTTGTGACATTCCAGGGAGATTCCGTTGAACGCGATGTCTCTCTCCAGACCCAGCTGCGTCAGCGACGAGAAGCATCGCTTTGAGAACTGCCAGCACAGGCCCAAGTGTCACGCTATTGTGTGTTGCCGAGAGGAGTCTTCGATCACAGCTCAATTTCAAAACAGGAGTTTGTCCATTATTTAAAGCCGCAGAAATTGGTTCTTGCGTCTTGAAAAGGCTGAGTAAAAGCTGAACAGTCAACCGGGCTCCTGCTTCTGTATCTCCGTCAGTTGGCCCTCGACCTGAATTTAACAAATTAATTACCTATTACTCAATTCTAAATTTCATTTAAATAACTTTAATACTTAATTAAAGAATGTAAAGTATATTGATCTGTGGAATAAAAAATACCTTGCTGCCAAGCAGAGAGGAGAGCATAGGCGGCCACCACGACGATGTCTTGAAGAGAAAAACACTGTCGAGCCACGAGTAGAGCAGTGAGGGTGGCCAAATTGGGATGAATTGAAAGATCTTTGACGCGAACTTCGGAAAGCACATCAGTAAGACCATGGTGAGTTGGACTGCAAAGGCACCGAAGAACTCCGAGCCATTCAGCGGCAATAGAAGGCACGGCGGCTGTCATTTCCGCACACAATGAAGCCAAGTCATTAAGGCGATCGAAGTCCGCTTCATTCGAAATGCTAAGGATTGAATTCACCACAAAGGCATATCGCAACCCTTGATTATCCTTCAATTGGCAAAGGATGTTGGGCTCGACCTACAAAAAAGATTTAAACATTTAATTTACCATTGCATAATAAAAATCTTAATTACATTGTCTAATTTACATCATTAAATCTCAGATTCACATAATTATAGAAAATCACTCACGTGTCTACGAGGATTATCGAGATTCTGTGTCATGAAAGTTTTGTTTTTCGTCCATCCATGTGAGCCATCAGAAGGTTTGACGGGATTGCACAAGCTCGCCCTTAATTTCGCCGCTGCTGGAGTGAGGAAATCACCAAAATTCTTTGTTCGAAGGAACAAACAACTGTTATGAAGCTCCGTGAGGTATGCTAAGGCACAACGATCGGCTGTTCTGGCCACTGATGGAATCACTCCAATATATTCTCCCCTACAAAAACAAATACATTTAATATTTTAATTTAAAGCTCACAATACAAATCAAGGAAGGAAGTAGGAAACACCAACTAGTCAATTAAAATAATTTTGTTGTCAATAATAAGAATTAAAAATAATTTACTCTCCGGAAGAAGTGTATCTTTTCATGATTCTGATTAAAGATTCCCTCGCATATAGTGTCATTTCGTTGTCAACTGTGTAAAATAATATGTAATTAATTTACTTAATTGAACACATTAAACATCATTTAAACTCTATTTAAACTGGATTATTCAAACTTTTAACTCACTGAGAACGGAACACTGATAGCGACGAAGAATGGCCACTAAGACCAGGAGGAGAGTTGAAGAATATGAGTTTGCAATTCCGCTGCCCCTTTGGTTCAACTGGTATTCGATGTCTGGGAGATCCCTCAACAGTTGTACGCAGAGATCCAGGAGACCAGAAATATTAAAAGCAACTTCCATCAACTCGCTCAAATAAGACAAATGTTCAATGGTCGGCAAGTAATTTCCTCTCCCTGTTAAAATTAAAGAGATTCCTTCAATTAAATTGATAAAAAAATGAGCAAACCTACCAAATAATTCTGCCCTTATTTAATAATATTACAAATCATATTTATTTTTAAAGTTAAGATAAAGATTTAATAAAACTGTACCAGATGCAAAAGAAGAAACCATTTCAACGGCCGTCTGACCAACTAAAGATGTAATGGAATTTTGATCGAAATAAGGCAACGCGGAGAATTTCCCTTGAAGAGTCTCAAGATTAATTTCCGTTTTCGAATGTTTTTTCACTCGGCTTCCATCGCTGATATCATAGGAGAATTTCTTGGAGAAAAGTTTCCCCAGCTCTTTGCTCACTTTCTTCACGATATGCCTCGCCTCGTCTCTCGTCCGACCGAAGCCGTAAAGCAGAATGTGTCGTTGGTTCACTTCATGTTGGTAACTCTCGTCCAGAGGAAGTGGGAAATGCTTGACGTAGAGGCGATGTCTGGACTGTTTGGCTGCTTCAGCCGGTGGCATGTGAGAACCTCCGATGCTTTTCTCGCTTGTTCGGCTACTGTGATTCTGAAACCCAGTTCCGCCGCTCTCGTCCTTTGGTGAGTCGACCTTTAAAAAGTTAATCAAAATATTTATTATTCATTTAATTAATTAAATATTAAATATCAATTAATTAGATAGCTCTTTTTCAATGTCCTTGAGACAAATTGTGTAAAGTCTTTACTTGATCCATGTTATTCTGCTGTTCCTGTTGGGTATTTGTAATTCCCTGGACAAGGAAAACCAAATCATCGTCGATGTTTTTATCATCATAGTCGGACTGGCGGGGAATTTCCATTCTTGGTAACGGAGCGAACAAGGGCCCGCGATCTTCATTGAGATCATGATGCGGAGTTGCTCCAGGGGTGACGGAGGAAACAGACACCGGAGTCGTTGGACCGGGATGTGAATTTGGCCCAGGTGTTTGAGCTTGAATCTGAGGCTGTGTGGAGTTTGGCCCGTTGGAACTTTGCGAACCAAGAGTGGCCAAATCTCCTCTTGCCACGAGAGTGCACAAGTAAGCATCGTGAGAGAAGATGTCATGACGAATTAAGGCAGCGAAGAGATGAACCAGCGAGGCAAAAGCAATTCGATTTCCAATTGATGAATCGTCAACTGTTGACAAAAAATAGCATATTTTATTTTTGTCAAATTAATAAATCTCTGTAAAATTATACGAAAGAATTATATTTTAAATTATGAATTATTTTATGAAAGAATTTAAACAGAAAATTTAAAAAAAAGTTGAATTAAAAACATTATGAAAACCAAATATTAGTGTGATTCAATGTAAAAACAATGTAAATTTAAAAAGCACCTAGAACAGGAGCATCCGTATCAAGGAATTTGAAGAGGAGATTGTGATAAATTGGTAAACCATTAAAAGGCTCATTTGAATCATCATCATTCGAAATTCCATTTTGACTATTCTCATTCACTTCGCCATTCCCGTCACTTCCGTTTCCATTCATCGTGATGTCGTCGCCCGACATGCTCTCGTTCTTGATTGGTGTGTTGTTCTCAGGAAATAAACCAGGCTGATTTTCAGCATCCGGTGGAGATGTCACGTCATTTTGCCTCATTTCTAAGAGTTTCGCCACGGCCAGAGCGCGATGTTCTCCGGTTCTTTGAGGTCCAACGGCCCACTGGCAAAGGAGAAGAACAATCGGAGCATCTGCTTCTGCTGGATTTTCTTTATTTGGAGGACTACTGAAGATCTTGGAATATAGATAGTCGAGATTATTGCCTTGTTCGACTTTATCAAAGCAATGGCGGTCAAGGGCATCTAAAGCTTCAAGAACTCGATGTAGCGTCGTTCCTAAAATAATTAATATTCTTTAATATTTTCAATAATGATTTTTAAATGCATAGTTAGGTAATTTCTGGACAAGGACAATAACTATAAAACTATTCATTACCTGCAGAAGATTGCTGCCATTCTTCACATGACCATTTCGCTTCCACTGCGAGACTTCTTTGACGAATTTCTTCTTCGGCTATCCTAAGTTGATTTCTCACAATGTGATTGTTGGCCCTTGGAGGCATTGGAAGGGCGGAAGGAGGAATTGGAATCAAATCAAGTGGAGAGCCGGGCGGGACGGAGACTCGCGTACTGAAGTCAATAGGAGGCGGCGGACCCCCGTTTGTCATAGTGTTGTACACGAGGGCAGTGGGGCATTCAAGGGTGATCACTTGGAGGGCCGACACTAAGGTCAACACGGTAGTCCGATGGGTTGGGCAATGGAGATGTTCCATGAGGGCAGAGGGTGGTGGGACATTTGGGATTTGCGCCACCGTCGACGGAAGCTCAAAATCCAAGAAGAGGAGCGAAAGTCTTGAGGAGGCCAAGTGGGCCAGCCGACGAGCCAGAAGCTCCGACTGGGCAAAGTCTGGAATGAAGGCGAGGAGAAGGGGATCCAACGCTTTCCAACCGCCGTCTTCGAGACTTTTCATCTTCTCACAAGAATCGATGATCCATTGAAGCCATTCGAATCGATCCAGCAACCCCTCCTAAAATAATTTATTTTTATTGTAAAATAATTATTATTATAATATTAAATGCCAATTAAAGACAATTAGAAAAGTTTAGATAATTAAGCTAATTTAAAGATAATATTACTATTGTAGTTAATGCAATGAATTTATTTTTGATTGTTAATTACCTCATAAAGGTGTTTAGCCAAGTCTGTACAGTACATCCACTGTCTTAAACTCAAGCTCCCGTCCTCAGGTATTGTAATGGTCGAAGGAGGAGTAGAAGCTCCTGAACTCCCAGTTCCACCCTGGGACATTTGACTTCCGGATTGCGAAGAAGGATAAGTGGGGTTTGGAGTATTAGGACCATTGGTTGTTGGAATGGCTGAAGTGCTGATTCCGCTTCCTCCATTGTACCAGTCAGAAAGTCGAACTAAAATGTCTCGCAGGCATTTCAACAGCGAAATTGTCCACTCTGTTTAAATAATAATTATTAATATTATAAAGATAAATACAATAATTTTAAGTTTGAAAATGAAAATGGAAAGGACTAACCTTGAGATGGATCAGGCATTTGTCGTTTTTTCGTTTTTGCTTCCGAAATGGCAGAGTTGTAAGTTGCTGTCATTTTGAGAAACCACGTAGCACGAACCATTGGAACCGAGTGTTCAGCAAGAATAAGGAAAATCTCTTCGCGCTTGTTAAATATTGGAACTCTTTTGCCGAGACTCGAAAGAGCTTTTCCCCCAGCAAGGTCTTTCATCCAGGCCTCAACGGCAAGTTTGTTCCTCGGCACAACGGGCCAAAAATGATCTTTGGTGTTGACCTGCAACCGCCGCTTCCCTGAGTCTGGTAAAGCATTGAGCTCAGCCTTCCTCGACAAGGTTCCATTGATAAATGTCCCCAACTATCCCAAAATGATCAAAATTATTCAAATATTACTTACAAAAGCTATATAGTTAAAGTTAGCCAAAAATAAAAAATGTATTTCGCAGAGATCAAACACCACAACCCTTTTCACCAATCATACACAATTTAAAACGTCAAATATTTAATTCCATTAAAATGAAAAAAATAAAAAATAGGATTCCTACCTTAGCTGCACTTATATTACAATTCTTCGAAGTCCCCGACTCATCCGAAATTTGCGGAAAATGGGAGAATCCTTGTTTAACATTGTGGGCAGTTAGCTCGTCCTAGAGAAATGCAAAAATGAATTGATCAAATGATCCCTACATCCAAGCATTTCTCAACTCCCTCCTTGGCATCATTAATTATTACCTCTCTCTGCCTTGGGTCTTGTGGGTAGCAGTCCGGAGGACCGAGCCTTGGCCTCTTCAAGGGCCTCTTCTCCCAAGAGAACCCGATCATTTGATCAGCAATGGAAGACATGATTCGATGTAGGCGATGGACATATCTCTCTCACGAGAGTTGACGAAGAGTCGAGGAAGGGTGACGAAGAGTCCTGCGGAGAGGACCTCTTTGCCTCAGCCCGGCTCACATTGCAAAGGTCGTAGAGCTTTTGAGAGTCACTCCAGCGACCGCTTGCTAAAGAGCCTGAGTTTTGACACAGAAATTCGAGGTGTTCCGCGAGTGTATAAATAATGGAGTGGTTCGCGCTGAAGACGGGAATAGGTGTAGAAGGAGGAACTGGTGAGCTTCACAGCGCATCGGCCCCTTCTCTCCCCAAACTACACGATCTCGCCACTTGCACCAGATGCAGCCTCTCATCCCCTAAACCCTCTACAACACAGGGTTCTCCCATAGTCTCAAAGAGAGATCATTCCCATGTCCAATATGCTTCACATTCTCTCTAATTCCTCTCTTATTCTTTTCGTATAGTGTAGGGAAATCCGAACTTTTCCCCTTCTTTATATCCATTCTTACATGTATGAATTTGTAAGTTTACATCCATACCTTTACTCAATACTATTGAGTCAATGGTATACATACACTTAAGGAGAGGAGGCTAACTTTTCAAAGGCTTCGAATGAAACCGATACTTATATCAAAAAATCCTCAAATCCATATTATTATCGGATTCATGAGAATTCAAATTGCTCAAATTCACTCCAGAACATTTTACTATGTATTTAACTATGTATTTTATTTTGTAAAACTTTTTCATGCTGTCAAGCTTTTATTCTTTATTTTTCACTGATGAAAATGATGATGAAGTTGACTTAATAAAGTCATAACGAGTGAAACTTTTAATAAATGTCAAATAAACACTTGATTTCATTAACTTCATAATCATTATAATGCCTAAATATGGAATCAATTTGCATTGTGCCCCAGGTGGCTAAGTACTTAGTAATTGTTGGCAATTTGCAAAGTTTATGTTCATTTATTAAATTTTTTAGATTCATGTTTTATATTTCTTTACATAGATATAGGAGGAATGTGAAGAGATAAAATGCGATCTTTCCTCATGCTTCATTGGACTTTGACACACATTGACTTTGTGTTGATTGAAGTCTAGTTATTGTCTTTTATTAGCGGGTATATAGTTCAAATTAACTGATTTGCCGTGTAAACTTTTATTAACAATCTTTAAAATTCATTTAGCATATAAATTATAAAGGTAAAGGTTGATTTCCTCTATGTATTAAACTTAAGTTAATAAATTGTTAAAAAATCATTCGCATTCGTAAATTCGTACGCCTATATACACAAGAGTTGAAGAATTACAAATCCTTCAGTACAAGGAATCAGAGAGATCAGAGTTTTTTAGTGAAGTTTTTAGTAGTTTTGATCTTAAAGGCATTTAGAGCTATTTTCAATCATGTTGCTGTCGTCAGTCCGAAATATTGCAAGTAACTTAAGAGGGTCAAGTAAGTTAATACTTTTATCATCTATATCTAATTGTAATTTCCTTGATTATATCTATTTTATTTATATAAAACATTCGTTGTTTTAAAATAAAAATATTTTTGTTTATTTCAGTAATTCTGCACAAGAATATTTGCCCTGTATTAAAACATTCAAGGGGTGTGTCAGTTGTCGCAAATCTTCCCGAAAGTCATGAAATGCTTCGAAAAACTTGTCGAGATTTTGCAGAAGGCGAACTTAAACCAAATGCTGGCAAATTCGATCGTGAACATCTTTATCCAGCAGATCAAGTGCGTATGCAAATGATATAATTAATTTTATGGCATGAGCTCTTATATTAGCATATGGATATTATCTGCATTTATTATCTGCTATTATATATAATTGATGATGTCAATTTCTTCCAGGTAAAGACAATGGGGGAACTTGGATTAATGGCAATTACAACTCCAGAAGATCTTGGAGGTACCGGTTTGGATTATCTTGCCTATGCGATAGCTATGGAAGAGATCTCAAGGTTCCTATAATATTGATTTATTATTGTTATTTTTTAATTAATTTTAAACCGGCTCTTTATAATATATAATTGGAATTAGGGGATGTGCTAGTGCTGGAGTAATCATGTCTGCTCATAATTGTAAGTTAAAAGTTAAAACCCATAAATTGGTTAAGGTATAGAATTTAAAAGTTAAATAATATTTGCTATTTTTATTTTTTATTTAGCTCTCTACCTTGGCCCAATTAAAAATTTTGGCAACAAAGCTCAAAAGGAGACTTACATTAAGAACTTTACTAATGGGAGTAAAATTGGGTGTTTTGCCTTGAGCGAACCAGGTACTCTTTTAACTCATTAAAACAAAAGTTTAATATAGTATTGTATAAAAGGATTTTAAATTTCAATTAGGAAATGGAAGCGATGCCGGAGCAGCTTCTACAATAGCAACTGATATGGAATCCCATTATGTCATCAATGGAACAAAAGCCTGGATCACCAACGCATTTGAATCTGAAGCAGCCGTTCTTTTTGCAACAACAAATAAATCACATAAGCATAAAGGAATTTCAGCATTCATTGTACCAAAACCTATAAAGGGTAATTGTTCTGCAATGTTTTATTATTGTTAAAGCATAATTAATAGAGTCATTGTTGTATTTACTGAAAATTTATACGAAGGATTGTCGCTTGGAAAGAAAGAAGATAAACTTGGAATTCGAGCTTCCTCCACTTGTAACTTAATATTTGAAGACTGTCAAATTCCCAAAGAAAGCATTCTCGGGAAACCAGGAATGGGATTCAAAATTGCAATGATGACTTTGGGTAAGATAAACATAATATTCAATTTGCTTTAGAACTTGTCAGACGTAAACGCTTCTATGAATTAGGTTTAATGGTTTGATTATTTAAGATGAAGGGAGAATTGGAGTTGCCGGACAAGCCTTAGGAATTGCGCAAGCTGGTAATATTTTAAATCACTTTGTTGAATTTTGCAAGATTTATTTAAAGGACATTACGGGAAAAGGATAGGGAGTCTGGTCACAGCAAACTGCTATATGCAGATGCTATATGTATAACCACAACATTCATTTATAATAATTCATTTATAATAATTCAATTGATATTAAAAATGGTTTTAATTTTTCATTTAAAATGGGCATTTAAACTTTCTCTAAGATGACATCTATGAAGGCAGGCTGAGTATATCTTCAAATAACAATTTTATACATTGATAGATTAATAATTATTGTATGAATTTATATCTTATTTTATACTTAATTTATTCATGGGTTGTAGTTTGTAGGTTGTTGTATTTGTAGTTGTATAACCAACTACGTTGGCTATACATATAGCATCTGCATATAGCAGTTTGCTGTGGCCAGACTCCCTATCCTTTTCCCGTAATGTCCTTTAAAAATTAAAAGTTTAAATAAATATTTTAGCCCTTGACTGTGCAATGGAGTATGCTGCAACAAGAAATGCTTTTGGTGCTTCGATTCTTAAACTCCAGTCTATTCAAAATAAGGTACCTAATTAAATGTAGATTAACTAGATATATCACTGCTAAATACTTAATTTTTATGATTACATAATTATGTCTTTGAACAGATTGCTGATATGAGCTTAAGATTGGACGCATCTCGTTTGCTTACTTGGAGGGCTGCTGCTCTTCGTGATGCAAACAAACCTTTTACAAAAGTAATATTAAATTCATTTCATATTCGCTTGTTTAAATCTGTAAGAAAAGGACATTTATTCATAGCTTTTTATTTTTATTAACAAGGAAGCAGCGATGGCTAAATTGAGTGCGAGTGAAACAGCGACTTTTGTCGCCCACCAGGCAATTCAGATCCTTGGAGGAATGGGTTATGTGAGTGAGATGCCAGCTGAACGACATTACAGGGACGCGAGAATCACCGAAATATACGAAGGAACTTCGTAAGACATTTTTAATTCACACAATTTCTATTAACGTCAAACGGCACAAAAAAACTGTAACTTTGACCACGCAATATAAAACCCAAATTAAAATTTATTGAGTGATGTTTAATTTAATAGGGAAATTCAGAGGCTTGTGATTGCTGGAAACGTCATCAAAGAATATTCTTCAAAGGTCTAAATGGTATTCAGAATACCTAATCAATGTGATTATAATCCAATAATATTAAACAATTTAAATATCATTGCTGTAAAGCTTCTTATTAACTTTATTAAAAATACGATATTATACTTTTTCAATCCAATATTATTTATACTATAATTTATAATTATGAATGAATAAAATCAATTTTTTAAGATAAGAAAATTTATTTAAAATGGCACACAAGCAATTTTGAATGTTTAATAATAATTGTTTATTTAATGAAAAGATGATTTTGATACATTTTTGAATTATTATTTTTCATAATTTCAGAACCATGTTAATTATTATGAATTTTTAAATCCTTTAAATCCAATTTAACATGAAAAGTGTGTTTTTTACTTAAGCATTATTAGCATAATTTAAATATTTTAGCACATTTACAACGATAGTCAATAAATTGAATATATTACGTGTACAATATACCTAATCATTATTTCATAAATTAGGTAAATTGGGTAAAAGTATTATAATTAGGTAAATGGTCATTTTTATATTATTTAAACGATTCTTTTTATTAATACGACACAAGGTATAATAACTATAAGGTTATTCAAACTGATTTTTTTAAGATAAACTTATTTTCAAGCTTAGAAGAATTTTTTTTTATTATCTCGCAATTTCAACAAAGATCGGCTTTTCTCAACGTTTTACAATTACACGTACCAAGAGCATTAATAACAAATAATTAAGATAAACTCTTTATTGTGGTGGCTGATGAGGTGGAGGATGCGGATAATAAGCTGGTGGAGGTGCATAACCCATTTGCTGCACAGGATAAGGATAATCTAATAGAAATACAAATAAAAATTAGTCTTGTAATTGAGGAAAAGAAGAGTTAAGTTGAGACTTTTAATGCATTGAGATTTTTACTTGATGGCGGCGGATAGGTGCCATACGGATTGTAACCAGCAGGCATTGGAGTGTATGCCACAGGATAAGGAGAAGCTTGCGGATGATACGGCATGGGCATCTGTTGTGGATATGCTGGATAAGGCATCATTCCTGGAGCTCCGCCAACAGCTTGTTGAGCTGGCGGCGGTGCAGTTGGGGCGCCATAGCCTGGTTGAACAACAGGTTGAATTGGCTGTGGCGGTCTTGGCGGAGCTGCCTGAGCTGTTCCAGCAGACGCGTCCCTTGTCACGTCCTTAAGAAGCTCCTCCTTCTCTGTCTTGCGAGCGAAACAATAGTCGCTGATTTTGTTTTGGAACGTAAGAAGTAGCTGAAAAGTTAAAATTTACAATTTAACCGGTTAAACTTTTAATTATTTAATTAATTAAATTAATAAGCAAATATATCTAAATAGATAAAAGGTCCAATAAAACGTCCAATTATTATAGTGTAATACTAACCTAATATTATATAACTTGTTAACCTTATTCAACTAGCAATAAGAAATTCACAATTAATTATAGTACTTGTGTAAGATCATTGTAGAACTTGGTTCCTTCTTTCACATTGTTCTGCAACTCAATGTAGGCGTCAAATGCTTCAGCAATTTGCCTCATCACCTCGTCCCTCCTGTTTCCGCCATCGTTCACTTTCCTTCCGAAAAATTCATCGCTCTTCTCTTGGATGGCAGCGACCAATCTTTCTTGCTTAGCCAAAGACTCAGCGACTCTGCTTTCAAGCGGAGCAAATGCTCGACCCAACAATTGAGCTGAAATAGCTGGTTCATTAATAGCACCGTCTTGTGCAAGAGCACTAAGAAATGGCGTTTTAAAATCAAAGTTCTCCAATTTCAATTCTGATTCAAGTTCTTCTCGCTCTGATTTCAAAGTATCAACCTAAAACAATACAAAAATGGAAAATTTTAAAATTTTAGTTATGTTGATGTTACAACCTTATAGTACTTTACCAGCAATTAATAATTGTATGTAATTTGATGGTGATTACGCTTGTCATGAGGTGCCGAAGACTCTCTCGAGCAGGACCTGACGCAGGCCCAGGAGAGCCGCTACTCATCTTCGGAAGATGTTGAGCCAAGGATTCTTCACCTCCACTGAGAATCTCCATTCCTTCGCGATGCGTTGAAAACTTATTGCTAAACAAAAACATTTTTACAAAATAATCAAAGTAATTGTAATGTTAATGATATGAACTTGATAAACTAATTGTAAATAGATGTGAACTTACTTCACAACGGCATCAGCATTATGGGCATTGTTAATGATTTCACGGTAACGAGAGGCATTCGTCTTGAAAGTCCCATTCAACTTGTCTGAAGCAGTTCGAGTCCATTTTTCCTTTAGTTGGCCTTTGAGTAAATTATCTGATTCCTCTTCTTCATTCAACATCCTTTCGGCCTAAAATTTAAAATCATATTTTTTATAGAAAATGAAAGATTAATTTAGATTAATTAGAAAAATCAGTAAAGTAAGAAAAATTTATTTAATTACCTCGTCGAGAATTTCTCTGTTTCTTTTAACAAGATCAGGCATTTCTCCAATGAGTCGGTAAAGTTCTGTTAATCCGCCAGCTTCTTTGATTTGCTTCGCTTTTTCCTTAAGAGAAGGAGGAACTTCGTTTTGCGAATTTCCCGAATCCTCAATGGCATGAGGTAAGTTGAGAGACGCCAGAATGGAATTCAGCAATTGTGTGCTTTCCCTTAGTTTGTTAATATTCATATTAGACGAATCACCCTTTCGAACTTCGCAAGACGCAATGGCTTGATGAATGGCAATAGGAACCAATTCTGAAAATCTAATTAAACAAACAAGACATTAGATAAAGTAAGTTACATCCTTATTTTAGACCCTTAATGAGCCTTACTACTATTTGAGCCTCGTCTATTACAACCAATTGAATCTTTACACTATAACAGCAATTGAAATTAATATTATTGAATTAAAATACTAAATACTAAAATTATTGAATTAAAAATATTAAATTGAATTGAATCTTTATCCATTGTATAAACATTTTTAAAATAAATGAATTTATATAAACTAGAATACTGTTTAAGATGAGGAACTATACGCTCACTAAATAAATGGTTTTAAGCACAAGCCTAAAATTGAAATACATTATAGAAAAATTAATAATTAAAGATAAAAATTACTAACTAATATAAAAAAATTTAGTAAATCTGTAAAAAATAAATTTGTCATTTCATGTGATGCTATATTATGAAGATAATACCTATATGCAAAAAATAATAATTCAAGCAGACAAATAAGTAATTTACAAATCTTTGAAAGATGTTGAAAATGTTTCCGGAACCGGAAGAGACTTAGCAAGACGCGCCGAGGGAACTTTCTCAATCGTAGTCAAACTATTGACTTCTGGAATTCTCTCATGGTAAATGAAATCATTGTCCTTCTTTGCCTGTGCCAATTGACGCGTGGCTTTGTCCACGTAAGAGCTGAAAAACATTGTATTTCCGGATCGAACTTGGGCTTGTTTGAGGATGTCAATGCATTGACCAAGCCTCGTTATTTGCTCTCCCACCAGTTTATTCGTATTGCACACTTGGCTCTGGAAGTATTGAGCTAAAGCAGAATACGCTGCTTGCTTTCCAGCAATCTAAATAAAAAACAGATTATTGTAGTAAAGTAAATGATTTTAAGAAAAATGTAAAAATATTACATTTTTAATACATGGAGCGATTTTAATTTTTACATACAATTGGAAGCCATTCTTTGTCCCACAAATGCTTAATGGTGTCCTTCTGCAATAGACGAAGAGCATCAGCATACATGTCTTCAGCTTGGACACAGAGTTTGGCCACAATGGCATCTTTCATTTTATCTTGAATGGACTTCGTGACAAAGATTTCTTGAGCTTGTGCCAACATCAAAGCGGAAAGAGCACTTAAGGCATCTGAGCTCAAATCCGGGGTCGGATCTTGTCCATTTAGGACATTCACAGCAGATTTCAAACTATTTAAAATACCACCAGCACTCTAAAGAAAAAAATATTAAAATTCGTAAAAAGTCAATAGGACGTTATTAGGAGTAACTCACAAAAATTGTAATTTAACATTGCAAAAATTACCAACAATAAACACAAACCTGAAATAATTTTGCAGACGCTTTGAGTTCTTCATCAGTATCTGAAATTCGGTCCAAGGCTCCAACTTGACTTTGCATCGCAGCAATGTTGAATAAGATACAAACTTTTTCATAGGCCAGTGAAGGTACAACTGGAAGTCAAATAATATATAAATATAGGTAAAGGAATAAATAAATGGAATGTAATTAACTATATGAAAAATAATTTTAAAAAATTTACCCAGTGACACTTTTCCTCCGAACAAAGATCCCTTGTCAAATGCATCTTTCCACTTAAATGGAATTTGAATTTCCTGCGGAGGAATTTTCATTTGAAGAGCAGTAATCTGATCATGATACCTATAAAATAATGAATTTCAATTGTATTAATTTGGCATTTATATTTTTGGAAGAATTGCCCAATATTCGATGAAAAAGTTGAAAAGTAGAGAGATGAAGAGTTATAAGAGTTTTAATAATAATAAACAAATATTTTACTGGTAAAGAAGCTCAAGCGAAGGCAAATTTTTTTCCAGGTTCTTGGAAATCACTAGACTTCTCAATTTATTCAACTCATTGATGGAAGTTGTGAAATCCTCGGGCCTCTCTGCAGTTGAATAAAGAGATGAAATCAAATTCTTCAGGGGTTTTACTAAATCCACTTCCGACCCCTTCTTCAGTGTCAAACATAGAAGGTCAGCCATCTAAAATTCATTAGCTTGGATTGAGCATTTACATTTTGTAAGTAAACATACCATTACAATACAATACATAATTAACCTAAACCTAATGTTCGATTCATATTACTAAATTGGCAGTTAAATTAGGGAATTAGGGCAGTTATAAGGGAAACAAAAAAACCCATTAGATTTACCAATATACTTAAAACACAAGATGAGATATAACTTGTTAACCAGACATAAGATAAAACAACAAAACCAAAAGCAGTAGATATTGATAACGATAACTATTATGATTAATAACTTGAGTAATAGTGGGTTCTATAATTTTTATAAACTATCTCGAATGTGATGTCTCTGTATGAGCAATGACACGCAGTAATATACATTAATACGTTTAAAAAACATTAATAATTAATAAATATTATAATACTCACTGTATTGGTGTTTTTTGTAAAAAAAAGTGAAGTTATTAATTCCAGCTAAAAATCTTACTATGCAATTTGAAATATACGTTGTAAATTGCTGACATAAAAATCCTATTTGTTATTTGCCATTGACTTTACGATTGAGATCATTGAATCATCATTCACCAAATGAGTCACCATTAAGATTTTGCAAAGAGGATGTGAAAAATTTTACTGTACGTGTAATAAAATCATGACTATAAAAAGTGATCGTAAACTTTGGTACCTTGTAATCGGTGGTGTAAAGAAATCCTCGGATTAAGTCAAATGACGATGTAAATGATTAATTAAACAAATCCACTTTAAACGTCGATTTATTGTAGGAGAATGTGATGTGAGCCTGGCCGTGTGTATTTAACTGACAAAAGAGTCAAGAGGGATCGAATTGCTAAATAATGCCCCGAGTGATAAATCCAAACCGCAAAAAGCATTCAGCTCACATTGCATTTGGATTTTGGAGAAAAGAATTCGGCTTTTTTCTTCCCTCACTATTGATTAAACTTCATTAAACTTCAAAAATTCTAAGATTTTCCTTTTTGGTTAATTAAGAAATAATGGCGAAAATCACTTTAAATTCTTACTTACATCAGGTATTATCATTGACTTTTAATTTTAACTTCCAATGAATATAAATATGATTCTTGTTCTTTACAAGATGAGTTGAACTTTTAATTTTGACATTCTCGTGCTACTATTGATTTTTTAAATAGTGATTAACTTGTCGATTTTTTATTGTAGATGCATGTGGCATGGGATAATATCGATGCTGATAAAATTGCGGTAATTATTATATTCTTATTAAACCTAATCATAGTCTCGTTTACTTTATAAATCTACGAACTTGATTCTAGGCATTAAATTGTTAATTGGGCATTAGGAAGTTTTAAACAAGGCATATTTATTTATATTTCTTTGACCTTTTAGCGACTTTTATCACTTCAAGATCAACACATCCAAAGTGAAAAGTTATTAGATGACAAATTTGAAGAAGCTGTTTATGAACATTTGCCATCTCCAGTTGCTGAAATGATCAATTTTCATTTAAAGTAAGTTATATACTAATAATTAAGTTGAAAGTACTGCATGGCTGCAACTAAACTAGTATTTATCTAAATTAATTATTTTAATATAAATAATATGGCCCGTTTCTAAATATTCTCATTAATTTAGGGTTCTAAGGAACGTTCAACAGCAAAAGTACGACGAAGCCTTGACATTGCAATGCCAGTTTGGACAAATGCTTTGCAAAATCCTCCAGTCTCAAAAAGACGAGAATTCTCTGCTTCTCACAATGGAAGTTGTTTGTCAGGATCTTCGAAGAATTGCTAACTTGGCATACAAGTTTGAAGATCCAATTGGCCGAACAGAAGATCAATCCTCTTCAATGGAGAAGGCAGCTGACGTTCTTATGGCCCTTTTTCGTGTTTGTGCTGCTGACTCGTAATAAATACAAATATTATAACAATTTCAAAACTACGAGTATGACTTTAACTAATGTATTTTATTACATTTTAAACTTTAAACAGTCGGACTTTGGAGTACGAAAGTAAAAGATTGGGAATGCTTGTCTTGGTGAACAATTTGTTCAAGATTTACTTTCGAATCAATCGGCTTCATCTCTGCAAACCTTTGATAAGAGCCATTGAAGCATTGAACTTAAAAGAAAAATTCCCCATTCATCAAATCGTCACGTACAAGTATTACACTGGCAGAAAAGCCATGTTCGACTCAGAATTCAAAGAAGGTTTTTTTATTTTAAGAAATGTCAATTATTCATTCACCATTTTATTATATGATTTAAAGATTATTTAATGTGATTTTTATTATGTTTTTAGCTGAAGAATGTCTCACCTTGGCCTTTGTGAATTCGTCTACGATTGAGAATAAAAAGAAGATTTTAACTTATTTGGTTCCAGTTAAAATGTTTTTGGTAAAATAAGATAATGAATTTTTAATTAATTCATTTTAGATACACTATTAATATTTAATATTAGGAATCAATGAGTATCTTAAAACTTTTATTTATACTATTTAAAGGGCTGGCTTCCCACAAAAGAAGCATTGGAAAAATACAATCTCATTGAATTTGAAAAAGTAGCCGAGTCTCTCAAAGAAGGAAATGTTCGAAAATTTAATGAAGCTCTCCTTGCTTCTGAACAGAAATTCATTCGAGCTGGGATTTATCTAATTCTAGAAAAATTAAGAACACTCCTCTACAGAAATTTATTGAAGAAAACGTAAGAAAATTAACTAATTATCATATTATTTTATTATATACTAAATTACTATTTAATTATGTCATTTAAAATACATCATTTTTACAAAATAGTTGCCTGATCTACCAAAGTCATCAAGTGCCATTAGGAGTATTAGAAGCCGCCCTAAAATGGTCTGGGTACGAGGACATTGCAGAGCATGAGATTCATTGCATTGTGGCAAATCTCATTTTTGATGGACAAATTCGAGGCTACATTTCCAACCAACATCAAGTGCTTGTCGTGGCCAAGAAAAATGCGTTCCCTAAAATTTCAATTTCAGCAGATAACTAATTTTAAAATCATTTATAAGTGTTAGTTTTACTTTTTTACAAGTTGAACAAATTGATAATGTTTTATTTTTAAAGTTTATAAAATGAATAAAAATAATTTATTTAACAAAAAAAGTTGAATTTCATTTATTGAGAGTCTGAAGATGATGAAGAGGAAGAGTCGGTGCTCATGACTTCAACGTCTTCGTGGTTCCTCGTTGAGGGATCAATGACAGGAGTCGGATGATAGAAGCCGGGATATTCCGGGGTTGTTCCTCCAACGCCCGTATGGTTATGAGCGTGAGGATGCCACGGTGGAAACGGGTTCCCAGGATTCACATTTGTATTTTGCTCATTGAGAAGAACAGTGGGAGGAGCGCTGAGAGGAAGTTCGCCAAGTTTGGCCAAATATCCCATTCGCATTTCAAAGTCCGTGGGATATGGTCTAAAGATTTAAAGTTTATTGTAAAATGTGATCTTTAATTAATATTATATCAGTAGACAAATGTGAAAACCTTCTTGGATCTCCAGCTTGCCAATTGAGTGGAGCTGCAACTGCATTAGTCGATGAGATTCTGTGTGCAAATCTAATGAGATCTTCTGAATTGACAGGATGGGACTGTGCTTGGTTTATTTGATCTGTAAAAAGTTAAATGATTAGATTCTCTCTTTAACTAAATAATTTTTCCTTTTCTTTATATTATAATAAGCAAAAAAAATTTAAAATTAATTTTCAAGTAAATCATTATTCGATTCTCATTCATACCTAGCTTTTGTCGAGCCTGATAAAGAGCAGTTGAAAGAAGATTTTCAGCCTCTTTTAAATTTTTTTGCAATGTTTGAATATCTTGATCCTGGCGATTCACTTCTTCGCTCAACTCTCTCATGTTATCTTCAATCTCCGCTTGTTCTTTTGCTAACTGATATTAAAATAATTAACATTGACATACAATTAGAAATTATCAAAATTAAACAAATATGCAGTGTTGAAAAAGATGATGCACTTACCGCTAAAGATTCCACCAAACTTTCATTTTTCGCCATTGCAAGTTTGATGAGCTGCAGTTGATCTTTATGTGAAAGCTTTTCCTGTTTCGGTGCAATTGTGTTCTCTAAAAGCTCTCTATAAAATGAAATTAATGTTTATAAAAAGAGAAAATATGATTTGTAAATATTGAATGGTATTATGAAAAAATTAATACTTTGTAAGAATTTCAATATCGTCAACAAGAGTGAGAAGCTTTTCCATCGTACTAACACCTCTCGTAGTCATTTTGACTTCGATTTTCTACTTTATTTACTATAGTAATTTGTAAATCTCTTTAAAATAAATTCTCACTTCTTTCCAGAATTAATTTTTTAAATACAATAACTATAAGCTATGCCATTCGCTCAACCTTACTATTTGAACTTAACTCAACTTTACTGAACAACTTTAATGATTCCTTTGAAATAGTATAATAGATAATCGGCGCTGGTTTAATTTAAGTTAAATTTCAAAATCTGTTAAATATCGAAAATGGTGAATCTCTTGTCATGTGGCTTTGGCTTTGATAAACTCGCTTGATATTATCAGAAATCTGTACAGCCCTGTGGTTGAGTAGCCGAGAAGGACTCGGTGTATACTAAAGCAGGTATATGGGATATTTTTTGGCTACACATTCGATTTCAACGCCACTCTGTATATTTACAGGCGTACTGGGATGGAAATTCCCTCAACCAGGCAAGCGGCTTCTTCGCTCTCTCACAAAAGAGACGATCTTTTCGCCACGAGCCTTTAATTGTCCTTTTAAATGATGAGAAATCAATAGTTACGAACAATAAACTCCTAGATTGTTTGGTTAAGACAGGGAAAATCGCCAAAACCAAGATTGGCGACTTGGACATTGAGCGTAAGTTTTTTGCAATATGAGCGCCAGACGAGCACTTTAATACTTTTTTGAAAAATATTTAAACTCTTCAACTCATCATTGCATTGACACTTTTGGATTGGAATGCATGGATTTTAATATTATAGGGATTAGAGCTTTCTATTGATTGAAACTGAATGCTTTTTTTTTTTATTAACTACAGTTTATTTAATCTAGACTAAAATTAAGGAAGAATCTAAATATAATGTAATTAATTAATTATTAATTTCTTTTCAGGTTGAATTAAAGACTTATTATTTGGACAAAATGAAGTCCTTTAATTTTGGGAGCAAAAAGCCGATAATTTCCAAGAAGGAACTTGAAGACCAGCGGAAGCGAGCAGATGAACAAGCGGCTGCTGTTGCCTTTGAGGAATATGTCGCCACATTCCAAGACTCTGGAATTAAATCGGCTAACAGCAAAGTTTGGATCAAAGCTGGAACATATGATGCTGGAAAAAGACGTAAGCTCTTTGAAAACATTAAATTTAATTTTATAACAAACAAATGATAAATGAAGCGCTAATTATCTTGTAATTTCTACCAAATTACATTTTTGTTTTTCATTCAATAAAATTCCAGAGGAGGATAAAAAAGAAGCCGGTAAACTGTACAAACCCACATCAAGATTCGTGGAACAAATTAAAACCGAGCCTCCTCCAATAGAAGATTTAAGACCAGAGCGACTTGGCAAAAAAAAAGAAAAAGAGAAAAAGAAAAGCAATCTTGAGATCTTCAAAGAAGAATTAAAAATGTACATTTATTTCAATATCTTTTAAATCCACAATCCTATATTTAATGCTTCTATTAAGTCAAGGTATTAAGTATTAAATGTAAATTAATAATTTAGAATACAAGAGGAGCGAGAAGAGCGTCATCGACTAAAGACGATGCTTGGGCTGCAGGAAGTGATCAAATTGCCTCCGAAACCAGGGGACGACCTCCGTGCTTCACTTTCCCTTGAACTCGGTTAATAAGTTTTCTCCTTTCTCTCTCTCTCCAACTTCTGATGAGAGCAACAAAAATATTGTTCAGAAAACCTCCAAAACCCTTCCATTGGCACGATTAATAATGAGACGTTTATTTCTCTGAAAATCCACGATTTAAACTTTAGACGATGTTAGGATGGGATCAATTGATGATGGGGATCCCAACACTACCAATATCTACCTGGGGAATCTTCCGACAAAGGTAATTCGTCTTTTTTCTTTGATCTTTTTGTATATCTATTTTCCAATCTATTTATCATTTCATTCACCCTTCAACCGATTGGACAGTTTACTCGTAGACAATTTAAATAAAAAAATTTTGGTACAGTAAGATTGCCATTATTATTTTTAAATCGGCTCTTTTTTAATTTTAATTTTATTTAAACAAAGATTAAACATTCAAATAAGTATTACTAACAAACCGCAAGTCAAATTTACTTACTAACTAATATATACTTAATTACTACTTTCAATGACCAAAAGGTAATTCATAATAACAGTAATTAAAGTAGAGTCGTAAAGTGTAAGAGCTTTCAGATTTTTTCTCGCTTTGATTGAGATCCAATGCCGACTTGCGGTATCCGCAACTCGGGAGTCTGAGAATATATTCGTTCCTTTTCTTTTTGAATCCTCAGATCTCAGAGCAGCAATTGATGGAGATCTTTGGTAAGTTTGGCCCATTGGCCAGCGTTAAGGTCATGTGGCCAAGGACGGATGAGGAAAAGACGAGAAATCGCCTCTCTGGCTTTGTTGCCTTCATGTCGAGAAGAGACGGGGAACGCGCGCTTAAGAACCTTGCAGGCAAAGACTTCTTAGGGGCAGACATCAAGTTAGGTTGGGGAAAGGCCGTCCCAATCCCCGCTTTCCCCATTTACATTCCTCCGAACATGATGGTGCTCACAATGCCGCCGCCGCTCTCCGGCCTGCCCTTCAACGCCCAGCCAGATAAAAAGGACAGGCATAAGGTAGAAATGAACCAATTAAGTACAATTCCCTTTTAATCGGATCTTTGTAATTCAAGATTCCTCCACCCGGGACGCCGTACCCAACGGAAGGAAGAGGAAAAGATGAATTTGACAGGGTAAGCATTGTTTATTGTAAATATTACAAAGATAATTTATTATCTATTAAATATATTAAATTATTATCTAAAATGGATATTTAATTGTACTTATTTATATACTTTAATTAATTAATTATCACTTGAACAGATACTCCAAGCAGCGACGGTGAAAGTAGCAGTTCCATCGGACAGGACTCTCCTCGCCCTCATTCATCGCATGGTGGAATTCGTCACAAGAGAAGGGCCGATGTTTGAAGCTATGATAATGAATCGTGAAATCAACAATCCCCAATTTAGGTATAAAAAATTCAAAAATATTTCATTACAATTAATATTTGAGCTATTAATTTGCTCTCATAATTCGAATTTTACTAGTAATTGCTAAATTATAAAAAACCGTTTCAGGTTTCTCTTTGATAATCAAAGTCCAGCTCATATTTACTACCGGTGGAAGTTGTTTTCCATTCTTCAAGGAGATTCAACTCATCGATGGAGAACAGAAGAGTTTCGAATGTTTCATGGTTAATTCATATTTAAATTTATCTACTTTTCAATTATACTTTATCATTCATTTTGTTTTAAAGTTTCTTTAAATATAGGCGGTCCAATATGGCACCCCCCCAATTTAAACCCTTTCACTGGCGGAATGCCCGACGAACTCATCCCTGAAGACGAAAGAGACATTTGTAAAGGAAGCTTATCTAATGCGTACGTCACTCAACAATTAAAAATTTATTCATTATATTTAAATTGTATTTTATAATCATTAGTTATTGTTGTCTGCGTCATTTCTATGAATTAAAAATTAAATTAAATTAAAAACTTGTTAAATATTTCAGTCAAAGGGATAGGCTAGAAAAGATGCTCAGGGGCTTGACTCCCGAAAGACACAAAATCGCCGAAGTGATGATTTTCTCTGTTGAGCATGCCGAGTCGGCCGATGAAATCTGTTTATGTATAAAGGAATCCCTTGCGAATCCCAAGACAAGTTTGACAAAGAAAATCGCTCGCCTCTATGTCGTCTCTGACATTCTTCACAATAGCATGGCCAAGGGCATGAATGCGTTTGGGTATCGAAAAGCGTTCAAAGTTCATCTGCCTTCAATGTTTCAAGAAGTTCATTTCACGTATCAAACAGCTTGTTCAGAAAGCGTAGGGGAAAGCGCTGAGAGTTTCAAACAACGAGTTTGTGCATGTTTCCGTGCATGGGAAGATTGGGAAATTTATCCTAATGAGTTTCTCATTCGCCTTCAAAATATTTTTCTTGGACTCCTTACTGCCAATTCAAGGGTAATAATTAATAATATTTGAAAATGTAATTGTAATTAGTCTTAAATAATTTCAAATTGCTAATAATTTGATAATGATAATTTGTGGATATTCATGAAGATTAATTTGTCTCATAATTTTACAATTTTAGGAAGAAGAACAAAAGATATTTGAGGGGTTAGAAGGAGGAGAAAACGAAGAAGAAGCTTTAAGAAAACGAAGGAAATCACCACCGAGAGCTATGATGCCTCCAAAAAGCGCCCTCAACCTGGTTAAATCCCTTCAGTCTATTGACAGCGAAGAAATCGACGGTGTTCCAATGGAAGACTATGATCCCCTAAGGAATGACAAAGAACTCATCGGGTCCAACGAAGCTTCTCAGCAACCCAAAGGAGCTTTTCTCCCCTCCAAGTGGGAAATGGTGGACCCAGAAGAAGTCAAAGCTCAAGCTGTGACCACAACGAGCAAATGGGATCTTTTTGAAGAACCGGCGGAAGCCAAGGAAGAACCCGAGTCCTCTCAGAAATCCAATCTCGTCGAATATGACGAAGATCTCGATGGAGAGCCCATGGACGAAGAAGACGAGGATAATCAAACGGGCTTTGGGGCCTTTGAAGGGGAAAACACCGAGAGTCGGAGGAATAAACTGAGAGAAATTGAAATCAAAGTCATGGCCTTTCAAGACGAACTGGAGTCTGGGAGAAAACCTGTGAAACATGGAAATATTTTTAACGCTGTACAAAAATTTAGAGAAAAACTTTTAAGAAAGGTAATTTATATACAAAAAGTAGATATAAAAGTAATCGTAGATTATGTAAAAAAATTTCTTCGCAATTATGATTTTTATTATAAATGTTGCAACATTATAAATATAACACTATAAATATATTAATTATATCTAATCTACTTAATTTTCTATATTGAGCATTAGTACATGATATAAAATAAATTTTTAGGCGGATCGAGAGAGTAAAAAGAACGACGTGAGCTTGGGAACATCAGAAGACCTTGAAGATCGTCTATCCAAATACTCTGACAAGAGTAGCAACAATAGTCGATCTCGTCGCAACCAATCTCCCTCAGAAGATTCGAGTCGCAACCACCGTGATAGAGGCCGATCTCCCCATAGCTCATCCTCAAGGTTTTAAAAAATCCCCTTCAGCCTTTTCTCCTTCTTCGCTTTTCATTGCTAATTGCCCTCCTTTCCTTCTTCATATTTAGGTCAAGCAGAAAGCAGCGAAGTAGTTCGCGATCTCCCAAGCACCGTTCCCACTACAACAATAGGTTGGTCTGGCTATTCAAATCTCTTTGGTTTTTAATCCCACAATCCTACTTTCCCAGATCGAGGAGTCGGAGTCGGAGTCGAGGGAGACCTAGACGTTCGTCTTCGAGATCACCTTCGAGAAGACATAGGAAGCACAAGCGCTGACATGACCTGCAGTATACTTTTTAATATACAATTTTTTACTTGAGGATCCTTCTAACTTCTGCTTACTCAATTTTGAGTACATGAATAATCTATATTAGCCAATTTATACGAAGCTCATCAGAATCACGCGATTGACTTCTTTCATTTATACATAGAAAGTAATTTAAATCATGTTATGTTTATTTAAAAGAAAGATTTATACATAGTTGTATTTGTTTTTAAATATTATATATTAAACTTGTTGAATCATGACTCGTTCATTTAATTGACTATATTAGTGATAATTGAATTAAGATGGTTATGAGGACATTCATTTTCTCTCCATCTGCATACGTAGTTGATTTGGAGGAATTAAACCATTTATGCATATGAATGGAAAATTGGAGAGTCGAGTGGGGAAAGGAAAATATGAGAGCTCTCATATGTTAAACGAGGAGTAACTTAATCTAACAGGGTCATAAATAGCTAAAGGGTAATTAAAATTCTTATTGTGAGTCCATCGTAGAGAGTTGGGGAGATAAAAGGGGAATGAGAGGTTTCAATTAAGGAAATGCGAATTTAATTGAATGAAGGATAAATCCGGGGAATTAGACAAGGAAAGATACAATTGAGAAGCTTGGCTATCGTGGAAGGCCAAGGGAACCAATTTGGTTTAACCAAGAGGGTTTGAATTAAATCCATCATTTCCAACCCTCTTGTAAGGGGGATTGAAGAGTCTGAACAATGAAGCGTCTTCCGCCCCTCGTTCATTAACTGAACTTCAGTTCCAAGAGGAAGGAGAGACAAAGGAAAAGAGGCAAAGAGAAATGAGAGATGGATGCTCACGTAGAGAGGCATGGTGGGGAGGAGTGGTAGGAATTTCCCATGCTCAACCAACATCCTCATCGTCGTCCCCACGATGAACCATAGTTAACCATAGGAAGAGATAAGGAAAGGAAAGGCAGAGTGTGTGACTATGTGTTGTGGGGATTGCTGTGATGGTTCTCTTCGTCGGTTGTTGCCAACTTGGGATAAATGTTGAATTGGTGAGGAAAAGAAGGCCGTCAGTCCAAAGTTTTCTCTCAGGGGGAGTTTTGCTCCATCACCTTCATTTCTCTTCTATCACACGTTCCCCTTGACCTTCGGGCTCTCCCCAGCACCCATGAGTACAAACATCATCATGGCTTTCATTCCCTCACTTGCATCACTCTTCCGCCGCGGACAATAATGCGTAAAAAGATTCCAGGGAATTTATTGAGAGTTGTTGCCACACGGCAACTCTCCTCCTCCCACTAACCAACTTCACTTTAAAAGCCTTTACCTTTGAGAGAGAGAACTACGTCATGGAAGTTCCTCAGAAGTGATTTCTTAATCGTCTTTTCACGACTTCTCTTCCATGGAGAGAATACTTCTTGTATTTATGCTCTTGCTCCTTCACCACTTTTCATGTTCATTCTCTTCAATATTCATTCATCTGCTTTTAAGTCTTTGAACAGACGATCCGACGAGGCTTTCACATACACAGACTCTCACATGTGTGTGTAATAATCTGTATGTACACATACACATTGGAGATAGTCGATGTCGATTCTGTATTTTCCATTCTCATTTAATCCCTTCGCCGAATGGCATGGTTAATGATTTTCATAATATATTCATAATATTTCCACTCATCTTTATTGTATGATCCAACTGCACTTGTCGTACAATACATCATGATCATATATAATATATATATAATATACGTAGTTTGAATATCAAATATCCTTATTACTTACCCTGTGCTAAGTAGGTAATAGTAAGTAAGGATATTTATCAAAGTAAGTAACTTAAAAGTTTTCCTTTAGCAGGAGAGTCTGACTATGTAAATGTAAGTTTTTTCTCTTGGATACTTCCAAGTCTTGGTATTCGTAAGGGTGGAATAATATTGGTGTAATAAAGTGAAGTAAGTGGATGAATAAAACCCTGTGTGGAGCTTTGAATAGGCAGAGGGGAGGATAAGCTCCAAGGTTCTCTCAATGGGCTAATACCAAAGTGGAGAAGAGAAATGTGGTGTGGCGTGCATAAAAAATTGGGGAGAGCTGGAGGAGAGAGTTTTAAAACAACAGGTTGTTGGTCGTCATAACTCGAAAGCCTCCTTGTGATGCCTATATGAATGTACATGCTCCTCTGAACATGAAAGTAATGAATGCACCATGGATGTCCAAGAGATGAAGAAGTAGAGAGGTAGTTGAATGTTGAAAATGTATTTTTCATTCCCTTTCCTCTTTGGCTGTGGAAAGAACCTAGAAAGAAGGTTCAATCGCTTGGTCGTCCTATCTCTTCTCAGCGGAATGGGCCTGGCGATAAAAAATAAAGCCGTGTAGAGACGTGAACATTGACCCAAAAAGTTTTCTCATTGGAAAGAAGGAGCCTCGGGGAGAGTTGGCTCCTTCCTCCCAACTCCTCCGCTCTCCTGCTCCCTCGACCAAGATCCTTTGGAATGAGGGTGAATCTGGCGACGATGGCAAACTCAGGGATCGCCCTATGCTCACAACATGCTTCACGTGCAAGGCCTTATTTAGTTGGAAATATAAGGACTTGAGGTGTGTCGAAGGGTGAAAGCCTTCAGCCCTCATACATCCCTTCGAGCCCCTTTTCCCTTCAAGAGAGGATTTTATTTCCCTTCAAGGGACCCTGGCATGCCATGTGAGAGCTTTCCTGCTCCTTTCCTTACAACTTACCATTACCATTTTACATTTACCATTTTTATCCCTCCTTCTCAGAACACTCTTAGCTTAAGGCTTGAAATAAAAATGGAAGGAGTAAATCCTCTCTTGACTCCTTAATAAACGATGCCTTTACTTCCATAAACGAAGAGTTATGATGGTGATGGAAAGGAATTAAAAAGCAAGAGAATTCCAAACCACACAAGAAGGAAGAGAAGAAGGAGAGAAGGAGAGAGAGAAGTCAAAAGATACAAGAGTCTCAGTGTATTCAATCCGCCTTACCTCAACCTTCGTGTACAATGGAAAACAAATAGAGAGAGAGATACCCCACAGCTTATACTCCACATAGGGAAGAGCTTTAAGCTCTTGAGGAGAAGAGATAAATAGGAAAGTAGGTACAAGTGAGTTTAATAGTTCTCTCTCTCCTATACTGTTTACTTTTCTACTCTCATGTTTCACATATTTTCTCAACCATGGAGAGTTGAAGGAACAAAGAGGATTCCTCGAAATCATAAAAGATAGATAGGAACTCTCTCTTATAAAATGTGAGAGACTCGGAATTGATAACCTAATGTGAACTCCTTTTTCGCTTCTTTTCCAAGACCCATCATTGTGAGAAGGACCGAGATGGATTCTTCTTCTTGGATATCCAATACACGCCATGATTCACCAGATTCACCACCATCTAATCGAATCAAAGAACGAGTTCTAAATCCAGTCTCTCCACTCTCAATCAATATAGATGTCTTAAGATGTCTTGGATTGGTGTGCGTGTATTGCAGAGTCGCACACAGTTCCTCTCTCCATTCTATTTGTAGAGGAGATGTAATGAGAGGCTCGACTGTACAGTTAGACAGCGAGCATTCCTCGATTTCCCCTCTACCTTTCTGACTTTCCTAAATAAGAGAAAACCTTCCAGGCATTCTCGCTCCATTCTCCTGAACAAAGACGCGATTTTGAAAGAAACCTATAAACTCAAATATTGGGATACCATTGGTAGTTGAATTTCTCAAGATTAGATTCAAAAATGATACTTCTCTTGTCAACTGTTTCCTTTACTCGAGTCGACGATGAATGAAACGATGAATGTAATCCATTCCAATTGGATACCTTTACCTTTATATCGAACCATTTCCCTCGTAGGAAAATAAATTTAATAAATTGACTGATGCACTCGTATATTTTCCTTTAATTTATTTCAGCACTTTCCTCGAATGAGAACTCATGGTGTATTTCCTCCTTTTCATTTCGCCCATCATGTCGATGATGAAATAGCAAAAGTACTCGTCTATGGTATCTAAACTAAATACTATAACCATTTGCTCATTCGCATTCTCGGCCTTTTAAACAGAAACAGAAAACAAAAGCATTTATGATTGTTCTCATACTTCAGATTTCACACGTATCAAATTCTTGATCAGAGCGATCCTGCTAAACAACAATTTCCTATTCTGTTTTCTGCTTGCTCCTTCACATATCCCGTTCATTATGATTTATTTTCGTTCGATATTACTCAGCTCTCATTTAACTCTCTTTACAACACGAGAATGATAAACTCCTCTCATATTGACTCTCTTCATCAATTGCTAAATAGACTAAATAGTAAATACCTAAAACTTACTGTACATTCAGAATTTATGCTCGAACAAAGCCTCTAAGTTAAAGGCCACTCCACAACCAAGTCCATAACAAGGACCAAATAGCAGAGATTCAAATAGCAGAGATTCAAATAGCAGAGATCTATCTAATTGCATGAATAAGCTCATTTTCCCATCTATTTAATTTTCTACATACATAGCACGAGTAATATTTTGAGGATTGGAAAGGGGATTTGGAGTGTCGAGATTCCATGATGGTTGGCCTATGTAGGCCAGGCTGTGTGAGAGCGAGGGGAAATTTTTTGTGTGTAAGGGATTGGTAATTTTCCCTCATTTTCCCACCCCCTTGAGCCTTCTCTTTCCACATGGGAAGATCAGCTCTTCTCCAAGTACTTTAAACTTCCATATCCTTTAACGTGGAGAGAATGCTGTGGCTGCTCTTGGTGGCGATGGGATGAGGAGGAGAGAAACTACGAGGGGGGTTGTCGGGGGCGACTCTCTCCGTCTCCTTTCACGAGGAAACTCCGCTTCCACTCCCTGGCTCTGGCAGCCCATTTCTCCTCCCGCCACGAACCCGAGAGCAACAGGTGCACGGAGTCCAGAGCGCCAGTCCCCGCCAAACACAATCCCGAAACATGGCAGCCCCAGGCGGAGCCGCCGCTTGGCTCTTCCTCCAGTACAACAAACACCTCTCGGTCATCGGCGAAGAGGTCAAGGCCGCGTTCCAGGGAGAGGCCTGTGCGGACGCGATGATCGTCTGCGACGGCGGAACCATCAAGGTCCATCGCCTCATCCTCGCCTCAGCCTCACCATGGCTCAAAACTGTAAGATATCTTAACATCTATTAATTGGGAATTACGTACATCTTGGCGAGAGAGAAGGCAACTTTCATTTTGTTGAGAAATGAGCTTGCAATTTCACGTGTTTCGTCATGCCCCAAAGAGACGTGTCGAAATTGGAGGAAGGAACAACGTTGGAGTGGACGATGACGTTTGGAGGCCTTTCCTTTTAGCAATGCATTATTTAGGGGTTTGGTTAGTTAAATAGGGCTATTTTAGGAGGACTTGACATGAGTATTAATAAAATTGTTATTTGTTGGTTTATAAAATTCCTATTATTTGGCCTGGAGATTATTCCTGAGGATTATGAAACTATTTATGTATGTTTTTCAAATGAAGGTGTTCGAAGAAGTGCTCCCGACTTTCGACCCGCTCTTCACCATCCTCATGCCTGACATCAAGTACGGGGACATGGTCCAACTCATCCGATTCATCTATGGTGGCGAAGTGACAGTTCCGTTGAAGCAACTCGGCACCCTTCAGGACCTCATCCAACTCCTTCAAATCGACCCTGGGCACGTGAACGGGAAATTCGTGATCGAGAACTGCGTGGACGGGAAGAGCCTGGCCTTGGGAGGGACGACGATCAGTGCCGTGGCGTCGTCCATCGGCTCCATCCTCCCCATCGGAGACCCCGAGCTCGGGCCGATCCACGTAAGGAAAATGGGTTTTCTCCTCCGCCGCTTTCGCTCCGGCCCGCCTCCCCCTTTCTTCTTCCCAATTCACACGGGAGACATGGAGGACTTTCATGACTCCGTGCGAGATGAGTGAGGATATTTTTAGGCTATTTGCCTCTCCCAGGACTTCCTGCCTCCGTCCCCTGAGGCGAGAAAGGTCCTGCCTGAAAAGCATTCCGTTGCTCCTCCTCCCTCATCCGCTCCCATCAAACTCCTTCCTTATCAAACTCTCTCTTTTCATCAAATCCCACTAGGGCCATTCGAATATATGCCGGATGTCAAGTTTCACGATAACATTTTATCGCAAAATCATTCAAATGATCAAATTCAATTATTTTAATTTTAGTATTATTCATATTATTTATTTTTATTTTTTTATTTCAACTTTTATTTTTTTAGATAAATAAATAAATAATTCCGAATGACCCAATTTAGACAGTCATATTAAAGTTAATCACGAATGGGAGACCTTATATTTATATTTTATGCTTTCCTAAGTTTCCTATGTGTTCATAACTATTTTGAAAATGTGTAAAATGGAGTGGTTTTTTCTTAGGATCTCCGGGCTGTTCCCGTAGATGAGGATCATGACGACGGACGTCGCAGCCGAGATTTGGAGGAACCCGGCGAATCATCACCCAAACCTGAAGACCTTTCAATTGCTGCTTCCAACACGGAGGTCCGAGTGAAGTCGGAACTCTCATTCGCCAATCTCACACCCGTCGCGGCCGACAGTATGGAAATGGACATGCGGACCGGCGAGGCACACGAGTTGAATCATGGAAATGACGATGATGTGGATGTGGACGTGGACGGAGACGACGAAGAAGCCGAAACTCAGAAGCTAACCGTAACGGAAACGACCAAGAAGGCCAACGGGGGAATCAGCCTTCGCATCCGAAGCAGCAGCCGACACAGCGCCACGTCCATTCTCAACCATTCAGAGCGAAAGGAGAAATCCCGCCACTCCTCTCACCATCCACCAAAGAGAACCCGCTCCCACACAAATTCGCTCCCGAATCATTCTGGCTCTGAACCTGACAAATCCGTAAGCTCAACATTTGAATTCATCAAAGTATAAATATGAGACGCCTTGTTGGAGTTACACGAACATTTCTCACGTTTCTTATTTTATTGCCTCAAGAATTTGTTGACGTTTCTAATTTAATTTCTTGAAAGCTCAAAGAGATGAATCATTTAAATATGACTCTCTTATTACCTCGTTAATTTATTATTAAAATTATCCGTCATTCGATGTTCTATTTTTGATATTTAATTAAATTTTTCATTGCCTATTAAATGAATAATAAGAATAATAACTCGTTTGACTTTCGAGTGAACAACATTTGTGCTTATGATTTCTAATTTGGAAAATAAGAAAGCGGGAAATGATTGGAAACTCTTTTAGTTCTTCTATTTATTTTTCTAGTAGCTTTCTCCCTTTTCCCTACCGGAGTAACAGCTGGAGTTCCTCATAAACATTTCTTGGCTAATGTACACAGAGCGTTATTGAGGATGAGACAAGCTTTCCCTTCCTTCCTTGGAGTTCCACGAGAACTCCCGTAGTTGCCGACCATTCTGGGGCTGCTGCTGTTCTAATGGGACACTTTGTTGTGCATGTAAATTAGGTAGCAATACTGGCGAAAGTAGGAGCCAAAATTACGAACACTCGGACAAAGACGCCTCATTTGCAGATCATCCCTGAGTCGGGGATCCTCCGATGTTCAATGTGCCACTACGAGTGCGCCTCCTACGACGACTACAAGAAACACGAGAAGGTTCATCAGCCCAACTTTTCCTGCCAATACTGCGGGAAAGGTTTCTTCATCAAGTGGAACCTCATCGCTCATCTCAGAACCCACACTGGCGAGAAGCCCTTCACTTGCTTCTTCTGCAAGGGCTCATTCCGTCAGAAGGTAAACAAATCCATTCTTTTATTATTTAAATTATTTAAATAACGAGAAAGTTAAGTAATAAAAGAAAGTTATCAGAATGTTCTTTAACGCTTTTAACTAAGAAATTATTATGCTTACAATAATGTATTTAACCTTTTTGTATTTTGCGAATTTAGGCTCATTTGTTGAAGCACATTTCATCCGTCCATCGGTTCCAAGATGACAAGAAGGGGATTGTGGTTCCCAATGCGGGGGACACGTCTGACTCTGGGAGCAACACAGGGAATGCAAAGGACGACTATTCCTGCTGCTTCTGCGGTCACTATGCTGCGAACAAAGAGGAAGTTCGGAAGCACATTGGACAAAATCACCGTGACCTCCTCACTCGTCCACAGGCAAGCGCCGTCTAAACTTCCTGCCATGTAATCTTTCTTCTTCTTTCGTATGTATGCAACCATCTTGTAGAGACCCTTACGTATGTCTCTTTATTATCTCGTATTTTGTACAATTGTCGTAGATTTGAATGTTTCATGCTTGAATCAAATCTCTGTTTCCTTGTTTCTACACGGGCGAATTTAAGTATATGAAGTAAAAGGTAATGCGACGATAAAGTTTTTCTAAAGGCCAATTTTGTCTTTTTTTTATTTTAGAAGAAGAATAATTGAAATATGAAAACCCGAACTTCAGTGCCTTTAATCTGCCTTAAGGGAAATAATATAAAATGTTTTTACATATAATGTTTTAATAAATAATTGATTAATTTATCGTTAAATTTACTTTGCACTTGGAAGTCATTTTTCTCATATTTGCCATTGAAGGGAATCACTATTGGAGTATGACTGATTCATAGTTAGGAATCATGTACTTGATGTTAATAAAAGCATCGGGTCCGCCGTAACGTTCAAGGATTTCCAATGTTTCTTGGATTAAATCCCCGACGTTTTCCCTCTTGTACTGTTCATATTCGATGAGGTCCCCGAGGCATTTGTTCTTATTCCGAAAGATGCTGAGAAGCGGGAAGAGCATGCGGTAGTAGGGGACGAGTGCGTCGCCAACTCCTGGGGCGCAAACGGCCAGTTCTTGGATGGCCTTCAGAGTCGCAACGAGAACGGGGATACAACGAGTGTTGAGAGCATCTGCAATGACAAATGACCAATTGGGCTATTTAATGAATTTTAATCCCTTTCATACTCAATGACTCACATGACCTTAATTCATGTGAATTTAATAAATACAGTAGTAAATATAAGTAAATACAGTCAAGTAAGCGAGTTGAGTAAAGCATATTAGATTGTAATTTTATTAACCTCGGATTGGATGAATGAGATGCGGCACGACTGGCAAGACCTTGTGACAACCTCGGAAGAGCATATCCCTAATGCCTTGTCGCGCGAAGAAAGCATAGGGATGTTCTAGTTCGCGAAGGCCTTCGAAGAACAAGGGCAAGTGGCATTCGTAGTCGAGGTCCTCAGGGGGCTTCTTCCAGAAAATCTGTCGGCCGCCGCTGCTCTGGTCGATCATGATGGGAAAGTCTCCCATGTCGTAGTGGCGACGAAATTTGGTTTTCCTCGGACAACGAGGGCAAGTCGACCCTGCCGGGTTTGGACAGAATGTGATTGTGTCCTTTTGGAGCGATTGAATGGAAAATCCCGGGACGACCCGCATGTGAGCGATGATTCCTCCACGGACTCCAAACGGTGCCCGGATGTCGTAGGCCCTTCCCCATGGACCATACATCTAGACAAAGGTTGCGTTTTTATTTTATCAGAGACATTTTACTTGATTTGCAGATTTTACTTTCTTTAACAGGTTTTACTTATTTTTTGTTTGATTTGGCTTACCTTGCTTATTTAGCACTTGAAAAGAGTCGCTGAGAAATTTGAATTTTTATGCGATGGGATAAAAACGAAAGATATTTGTATCTATGAAACTTTGTTACTTTACGGGTCCCTCTTCAATTAAAGTATTTAGTTATGTGTCAATCAAAAACATTATGTTTACAAGAATGATTAGAGTTGACGCTGGCCGGTGATGTTGGAGGTAAAAACATACATTCGAGAAAGCACAAGACAATTGGCCAATATTTCAACATTTTTAATATTTCCTTTTCATCTTCTTAACACAAAGGTTAAGTAACATTTTTAATTTAACAATGATCCTCTACGAACTAAATTAAACTTTAATTGGGGAAATAATGACGGTGACTTTCTCTAACTATAATAGAACTCGACCACCTCTTTCAATTGGCACATGTTTTAATTGGAGGGGCCCGCAAAGTACACTCAAGAAACTTACCGAGTAATTGAACAAATATTGAGAAAATCTATTTATGAGAATGAATGTCAATGTCATTTCATTCGTTGTTAACATTTCAAATGGAATTACAATCATTATATTACCATGGCCTAAACGTAAAAGTAAATTATAATTATACAGTATATGGGAATTGAATCCTTAGGACCAAATGCAGAAGAGCTAAAAAGTCAGAAATCCAATAGCATTACAAAATCTCAATGAATTTTGAAAATTTCGAACGGCTACACCACCCTGTATGTATTATTTCAACACTTTTCTACTGATAGAGATTTCCTTTGTTAGCATTTTAATTGTAAGTTGTATTTAGTAGAGAAGCAAGGACTGCCCGTGTAGAACAATCGTGACAAGAGAATTTAATCAAAACCATAAAGAGAGATGAGAAGAGAGAATATTCGTCATATTTCTTTTAAGTACAGAGAGACTACAGATGTACTGGACTTTTCAGCACAGTACAGAGAGGCATTTTTCCAAAATTCTTCCCGAAATGACCAATTTCGCCTAATAATTTTTTTTAAATATTATCATTTTTCCAAAATGTGAGCATTTTCGAATCATAGTTATTTCTCAATTATATTTTTCCCAACATTGCAACGGAGAGTTGAATCGAATAAGTCATAATCATAATAATAACATTTTTCGTAAACGACAACAATTCAATAACTTTACTTCGTACGCATTATTAATGGATTCAACAATTTACTTCTTTCACGATTGTATACTTGCTACGCACTTTTTCTTCTTCATTTCTATATATAATATTAGGTAAGTTTTTAAATTTAATCTCTCTTCATTTTTCTAAATTGTTAAGTACATAATGTATTTTTAATCTGTATTTAAGTATTTATTTATGTGGTTTTTTTACAATGTAATTTTCCGTGTAGTGTCTCATACTTTTCCCATTTATCCATTACACACTTTCCAATTTGTAGCTCCATGTATCATATTAATAATAGTCTTCATAAGTATAATTATTAATTATATAGTTAATAGTATTGACATCAAACCATCGTGTACAAGGATTTCAATAGTAAGAATCTCAAGAACACATTCCTTTCAATTTCCAACAGGAGTAGAGCAAATGAAGAGAAATGGGGAGAGTGAAAGTGAGGAAAAGTGTACTGGGAGAGCTTTAAATACAATTAAATACAATCTCAATAGAGAGAACTCAAGAGAACAATTAAATTAAATGACAATTTAAGAATTGACACTCAAAGAACGCACAATCTTGAAAAGAAGACGCGTATTTGAACTGAGGGGGTCGAAGCACTTGGGGAAAAACCATTTTGGATGGATAGAACACTTTAAAAGCAGAGCGCACAGCGTTTCTCTGCTTCAATTTCAAACAGACAGATATTTGGCAATTTTAGAAAGGGAAGGGAGAACTGATTGAGGTCAAAGGGAGGTCAAAGGGAGGCTCCTCTTGTAAGCCCATGAGAGATTCGAGGATGTAATCAATTACTTTTTTTTATTTATGTAAGTATTGTAAGTAGTAAAGGGCATTATGTAGTTAATTACTCAGGTCGGACTACGTCCTCGTTGGAACCGTTGAGCGAGGAGTTGTTGTTTGGGATTGACTGGCAGTGACGTTGGTGAACCAAGAAGCACCATCAACGAGAGGATTAAAGAAGCAGACTAAAAGGAACTCATGAGTGTTCGTTAGGGCTGGGGGTCGGACACTTGGAGTTTACTCAATGTGTGGCGAAGGAGGCGGGCCAGGGCGCCTCGTAGGTTTGGCAGGAGGTGGGGACTTGGCCTGGCGGCGACGGAGGTCACGGGGCCCTCGAGGTCGGGAAGGGGATCATCGTCCTCGTCGGTCAAGGGCTCGTATAGGGCGGAGCCGGAGTCGTAGGTCTGGGGAGCTGGAGTGAGCTCGGAGGAGCTGCAGTTCATGAACACTCTCTTGTCATGGTCGAGCTCCTCGTCCGACTCGCTCGAATTGGCGAAGGCCCAACAACACGTCGGGTTCGGAGAAGGGACAGAGGGCGGGCAGTAGAAGGCGGGATGCCCGCCGACCTGGCTCGGGTGAAAGGCCCACTCGCCTTCGGCGGACAGCTGGACGCGATCAGGGGACAGGTATGGACATACTCGCATCACTCGCTCGCACACCGAGTCGCAGATCGGGTACCGACTCGATTTCTCCAACAGCCCAACTGCGCACAGCCAGTCCCCGTACGCTTTCTAAAAACAATACAACACTAATTACATTTAATCCCTCAACTTAAACACCAAAATGCTTTTGAATACTCCTTCTTATCTCCCCATTTAGCCCCCATTTCTTCCTACTTAACCCAATTTGTTAAAACGGTTCTTAAAATTAATACTCTTATCAAACCTCAGTAAATTTTTCTATTATAACTTGAAAGCTTGTTTAGTAATAAACAATTAATAGCACAAATAAATTATTGAGTTAAATTAGCTTTTTCTATATAGTCTTCATTTGTTTGATAAATTAATTAATAACTTAATTAAATTAACAATTTAGTTCAACAATAATCAATCCATGCTGTTTATAAGAATATTATTAGGTACTAATATGGGAGTGGCTTCAATCATTAGGACTAGCATACACTTACACCTTTCACATAATATCTGGCAATTGATCATTAGAGAAAACACACTGCTCACACAATAAAACAAATTATTGAAAGAATGCTAAGTATGTTGTGCACCGCACCGTTTGATAGATCTATATCCTATATCTTACTTTTCTTCTCACATATCATTATGCAGGGCGAACAAGGGAAAGTAAATCTCATTATCATAGACCTTTCATGTCTTGAATGGCTTCTTACTTGTATTGTATCGAACAAACAATTATTGAAGACCTTTTCTTGCCAATAACCAAATAAGATAAGTTTTCTTGTTCAATTTAACGAGCAATTCGCTTGAATTTACAATAGAGGAAACGCTAATTAGTAGTTCAATCCCTTTTAAATTACTCTACAAATTAATCTCAAAGAGAACCAAGTGAATTAAATCCCAATGTATTGAGTAATTGTAAGGTTAAAGGTTAATTTGAATAAATGGCGAGTCAGGGAATTTTCCCCTGGCTCACAAATTTTTTAACTATTTATAATTTGTTTAATTTTTTCATAATTTACTGACCCGACATTTATCACACTGTCCGTTTTTGACATGGATGGAGTACTCCTGAGAGCAGTCGATTCTCTTCAGTATATTCTCCATTTGCAGGTAGCCGACCTCTACATCGGAGTACATGGAGTCTCCAGGGTGGTCGGTGAAGAGGCCGGAGACGTTCATGACGTTCACGCGCTCCGAGCATCCCTTCAGCCAGCTGCAGTCGGCCGAGGGCTGGCAGTAGTGGTCGGAGACGGCCGTCAGCGGGAGGAGGCCGACGATGAGGAGACAGAACAGCCACGTATTGAGCCAGCTGATGGACAGAAGGGGAATTTTCTGCTGCGGCGGAGGCATGCCGCCACCAAGCCGCCCACCCAAAGCATCGCACAATCACCGCGAGTCCTGCAAGGAAAAGTCCCTCATCGAGGAGGCCAAGGAGGGTCAGGCGGGGTCACGGGCGGAACTAAAGGACCGGCGAGGTCGAATCTTCCTGTGGGAGGGTCGCGCCTATGGCTGGCGCCTTCGCTCAGGACTCGGGTCACTCACGAGATTCAGTTGGCCTTGCCCTGTTGTTGGGTCGAAGTAGCGTGAAGGTCGGCGGCCGCCGTGGATCGGCGATCGGGCTCTGGGGGCGGGTCCACTCGGGCGGTGTGTTGGGCCACTTAGGCTTCCTCCACTTTTCGCCCTAATTTCGGATAGGAATCCATTTTTGACAGTCGGCTATGAGCCCTGCGCCGTGGACCTGCCCTCCCTCCCACAGAAACCGATCCGAATCTCCGTCTGCCGGCTCCCGCCCACACTTCCATCCACCGGGACCGGGGTTCACTACCACCCCCACCTTAATCTACTTACACCCAACCGACACTCAATTAGGACCCAGGCCACGGCCGAGGAATCAATCCTCCTAATGCTCTTCCGTCTTTTCCCAGCTTTCCCGAATTCATCCGCCTGCCCTTTCAACCCCCTTCGACCTGCCCCGCCTGCTTCTGCATGGAATTGGAGTTGATGGGCCGAAGTGTCAGGGCCACTCATCCTTCACTCCAGACCAATTACATCTTCATGAGAATCTACATGAGATTCTTCATGAGACGCCCCTGAGAAATTACGCGCCTTTCATCCTACTTTCTCTCCAGCCCCTCAAAAATCAATTGGAGGAGAGAAAGGATTTCGGAATCATAATGCGAGGAAGAGACGAGCCAAAACCATTCACTTTTAATTCTCCCAAGAGATTTCTTCCTCAAATAGAGATCTCATTTATTCCTGACTTTCACACTTTTTCTTCACGACGACCTGGATCTCCCTACGACTCACGACACACTTACACATGCATTTTACATCCTTTGCCTCATTAGGAAAATATTGCCTCCATTCCACGGCTGGCAAAACGAGGACTTTAACTTAAAGACATTCAATATCCTTTCATTCAGTCACAAGCGTATTCCTGACATTTTAACTTCAAAGCAGTTTTGTGCATTAGGATATTCAATTATAGGTTAATATTCAAAATATGCCTTCCACTCTTTACTTTTCATTCTCAAGAACTCATCTAATTAATAACTAATAAGTCTATAACAAATATACAATATTTTGTATTTTATTGTAAACAATTTTACAATGCTTTTGATGATAAGCACTTTTTAGCATGGAGTAGAGAACAGTATATGCTTATAGGCTATATTGAGAACAAGAGGAGAATGTCGGATTAGTGAAGAAAGTTTGCAAATGGCAAAGTGATAGCTTTGGGGTAAGTTGAGAAATTGATGTGAAAGATCTTGAATAGCAGAAACTGCTTACTGAAAAACACATGTATCGTCCATGGCGAGTCCTTGAATTCAAGATTTGATTAAAAGACCATTTTACACTTCTACTAAACAAGTCTAATTAGTGTCATTAGGCAATTTTATTTAGCTTAAGGCTTAATAATTATTAAATTATATATTAATTTAATATTTTTTAAGTAAATCAGTATTAAATTATCAGGATCAAAATGCCGTCTGATAGAGTTCCTCCTCCGTTGAAACAAGTTCTTCAACTTGACCAGAAACTGACAAAGAAATTTTGTGACCTGGCTTACAAACTAAATCCTAATTTGTTTAAACGAACTTATTTAAAGACCTTTGAGGTAAAACATAAAATCTTCATTATGCTAATTTTTAAATGCTATGTATTTAATATTAATTTATTTTAATTTTAATTATACTTTTAACAATTTTAATTGTCGTCTTTTAGATTTCATGTCATGGAATTCCTTGGTTCGCCTTAACGCTCATTTCAATTTTCTTGTTTCGTTCATCAGAAGCCCGTGAAATTGAAGTCAATTTATTTTTTGGTTCGACAGTATTTAATTAATTTAGTCAAATGCCTATTATAGAATTTATTAATAATAGTACAAAATTTAAAATTGCCTATATTGAATAATCATTAAAATATATGATGTAATTTTTTTTATTTTTGCAGGGCTCTTACTTGACGTCATGATAGTTGGGTTTATCAAAGCCTTGACCCGAAGAGCTCGCCCGGTTGGCAACACCAATGACGACGTCTTGGCTGTCATGTCCGTCGACAAGTTCAGCTTCCCATCTGGTCATGCAACACGTGCCGTTTACGTTGCTCTCTTCTTCACCCGCTGGGCTTTCCCAGAATCTTCAATTATTTTGACAATCTTTCTCTACACTTGGGCAGCCTGCGTGTGTTTATCTAGAATTTTTATGAGGCGACACTTTCTTCTGGACGTTGCCTCAGGAGTTGTCATCGGCTACTTTGAGTTCCTCTTAACTGGGATCCTTTGGATTGGACCAACCGCATCAAAATGGCTTGGAGATTATCTTTCAAGCTCAGCCGACGACACTGCTGATGTCGAGTCTTAATAATTTACGAAAACTCACGGAGCAATTAAATATACTAAATTAATTAAAGTTATAAAAATTATACCAAATGGATGATGCATTTTTTGCTATTTAGCTCAATTGATGAGATTAAAATCATCATCATCAATCACATAAAATAACAAAATGTTTAAAGTATTTTTTTGATTGTGATTTTACTTTTTGAGAACAAAACACAAATTGAATTAGTAGTATTGCCAAAAGCACATTACACAACACATTATACATTAATGTGCCCTTTTATTATTTGTATTTAAAATTCGTTTATTGTGCGTTACCGTTTATGCTCAATTAACACTTTCTTTAAATGGCTTATTTATTGGATTGTTTGAAATAAGTAAGAATGTAGTAACTAATAATATCAAATACTCGTCTCGACTCAATTAAATTATACTTAATAAAATATATTAATCACGAAAATCAAGTTTATTTACAAACATGTTTTCTCCTCATTTTGATACAACAACATGATCCTAATTGGGAACAAAAAATCCCAAGCTGCTCAATGTATATTGAAGTTTAATACAGTCATATTATTTCAATTTGAAAAGATAATCTCAATATAACTCATTTAATCTACACACATTTCTCATAAAATATGTAATGCTATAATGTTCAATGTTCTATTTTGGTTATCCAATTGGTAACCAATGCATATATTTGATATATAAAGTAGATATTTGATTGTTTGGTAGCACACTACCACATGCATAGTGGGAGGAAAAGAAGGCATATATTTTATATAGGGAGGTGGAAAGGAAGAATTAGCAAGGAAAGAGAAAAAGAGAGGAGGTTCTGAACTTGGCTTATTTACATTTCTCTCAAAACCAATTTGCTAGTTGACAGATCAAAATGGTCGTTGACAAATACGGGAGTAATGTCGTTGGCTCAATGGTTATCCAAGAAGATGGATCTATCATTTCAGTAAGACATTTTTTGGATTTACGTTACGTCATTTTTATTTATTTAAAGTCAAAATATTCAACAAGGCGCATTTGAAAAATTGGATTAATCCGCAAGCATTGCATTTAATATCAAAATGTTTGATGTTACAAATTGTATTTGCTTTAAAGTCTTCTGGAGAACTGTCAAGTAGCGAGGTCACATCTCAGCAAATGACGAATTTAATGGGACATTCCTTGGCAGTTTCCTCGCTCGAAGAAGATGCTGACAGAACCAATGGGAGCGGAGACAATCCAAATGGAAGGGCCAGCAATCTTAACGGATCCTTTGATAATGCTCAGAACTGGAATTGGAACAGATTAACAGGTTGGAAAACAGAATGATTGGACTTGATCAGAATGCTTTATTATCTTTTTATTATATTATAATAGTAAAGCTGTGATTACTAATTTTTAAATTCAATGTTACATTTTAGCATTTCATATCTTGAAATTAAAATTTTATTTTTCAGTCAACTTTGGTGCTCATTCTTACACTGCTTGCCTCTCTAATCGTAAAATCCACATCGTGAAGAAGGAAAATTAAAAGGTTAAAAGACGATGGGAGCTACAAATATTATAATTAAATATATGACTACCTTATACTTTCTAAAATATTATTATTCATCTAAATTTTCTTCCTATAAATAAAAATTACAACGTATTATTACTTACTTATAATGAAAAATGTTTAATAAATTAATTTGATCGCTTATAAAATTTTCTTCAAACTTGCACCCAATCAGTAAGTCAACTGAAATTGGATTCATTAATTTTTTCTTAAATAAAAAGAAAAAACCATAAAGATATCGTATTAATTTCATTGAACTCCGCAATTCACATTAAATTATTAACGAAGACTATACAAGACGCAAGGGAATTAAGTTTTTAAGTTATCTTCATTTCCCATTCACCCCGTTAGGTCATTATCCCATGTTCATTTTCTATAATTTTTACTTTTTTTCTCATTACAATTACACAATACTTTCTCATTTGACTTTCTTCCTCTTTTTATATTAATTACAAATATTAATTATCAATTTCAATCTTGCAAATTCATAATTTAAAAAAGACTCAAACTGAAAAATAATTAATAACCGACCAGACCGACAGGAAATCTTTGATTCAAGTTTTCAAACTGGATAAAAGCGGTTTAGAAAAAAATCATAAAAGTGTTTAATGAGAATAACATATCTTTTAGCCTTTAATCTCTTTAGTCTTATTATAGGGATATACATAAGAATTTAAGACGCATTTCAGACGTCCCAGACATGAGAACCTTGTAATAAGAATAAGAATTAATGCAAGTGTCTAAAGTGTCAATGATATAACTTGTAAGATAAAAGCGATAAACTTTGGAGTCTCCGTCTACTTCCTTATCAGTCAGTCTTTTGGAATAAATTGATTGTGTTTCGAAGAAATTGTGCAGATTAATTAATACTATAAGGGTATACTTCCTAAATATCCTTCGTCTACTCCTACTTAACTTTAATCTTACTGGCTTTATCAGTTTATCTTTATCTATATATTAAGATATATAGGATTTATATAGGTGTCTTACATATTGACTAAAAGGAAAAAAATCTCAAAATGTAATTATTGGAAGTGTTGATGAAGGATATTTCCTCCAATCGTTAAAAACTTTGAATTATCTTAAAGTCAGTTATAATGAAAAAATTCCCTCGTTTATTTCATTCGCTTTTCTGTGTATTTACTTATTGATAATAGCATACAAGACATTTAAGCAAGTAAGTCAAATGTAAAAGTTAAAAACCTCTCTATCCAGTTATCAGAAAGTTATAGATTGAATATATACATACGAGTACGTTTGTGTAAATTACGTTATTGTAAAGATAAAATTGAATTGTTTGAATACCAAAATTTTACATCTGTAATTTACTGTTAGTAAAGTAGATTTTAATACAATAATTATGCAAGCGATAAAATAATGGACTCTATTGATCCAAGTAACTTTTAAGTATAATTTTTAAGTCAGAGCATAGTCATGAAATATTTCCCTTAAGATTCACATTTAAAGTTGTTTTTGTATTCAACTATATAGTTACATTTGGACAAAATGGATTTTATTGGAAAACTCTGCGTTTTTAATTTCATTCTTCCGAAACATAAAATTAAAGAAAAATTTCCAAAAACGGTTTATCTTGAAATCAAAGAAAAAAATGAAACTGATCATTTAGCATTTCACCCCTTGCTCAATAAAATTGTAAGTTTCTAATATTCCGTTTCAAAATAAATATTTATTGTAAAATATTGACCAATTATAAATAACTTAGTAGTTCTCTTGAAGTTCGGTGGAATTCATTATTTAACTATTTCTTCCTTCAATTTAAACTAGATCTTGCAATCCATTTTCAAGCATTTGAAACCAAACGAGTTGCTCCTTTGTCGCCGCATTTGCAAAGAATGGAATTGTGAAGCGACGCTCTTCCTTCGACAACAAATTCCTCCAAAATCTCTCCATTCAAGAAATATTGATAGATTCATTGAAGAATTGGGTTTTTCCCAATATAGTCCAATTGGGAAAATTCATTTGGATCACAAGACAATTCCCTATGCTCAAGTCTCCAAGCTCTTTTTTCATTATGGCCCAAACATTGTCTCACTTCAAATCCAATTGACAATTCACCAACTGTTGTCTTTTGCCAATTTCTTCCAATTTCTCCCAAATGTTAAACGCCTTTCGGTCACTTTCTCTTACTGGTCCTCGATCGGATATTACCAAAATAGCAAAATTTATATTGAATCCGCAATGGCAAATACGAAGTTGAGTCAGTTGGAATTCTTGGAGCTGAAAGAAGAGGAAGGAAGTCGAAAGAGAGAAATCATGTACGAGGACTACAGGGGAAACATTCGCAGATTCGTCAAACATATTTTGGATCATTCGAAGATCAGAGTGTTAAAATCCGACGTCAGTTGTCGATTCCTCAAATTATGCAAATTGACCTCATTAAATGAATTAGCCTTGAGTGACCCGTTGAGCGATGAAGATCTTGGAAGTTTGGCTTGTAAGAAACTGAAGCTCATTTCACTTAAAATTAAACTCCATGAAAATGTGCGGAGCTCAAGTTTGAATCAATTCCTCCACAGCGTTTCCAAAAGTCTTCAACGTCTCGAACTTGCTTCGCATTCAATTCTCCCTTTTTCTTTTTCAAAATGGTTGAAAATGGAGAATTTGAGGGAATTGAATCTTGTGTTTTGGGATGGAGAAATTAAGCTCAATTCACTCAACGCTTTCTCAACTCCGGCTCTCATTAACGTTAAGGTCAAAGGGTCTCATTTTAATGGGAATCTTCCCCATTCTGTTTTTCTGGCAAATTACTTTTAATTATAATTATACATTATCTTTAAAATAATTTGTTCCAGGTTTATTTTTTAACCATCCTTTTTATTTTACATAATATTTATAATATACTAACCCAACAATTTAATTTCGAGCTAACATAGTATATCGATTATTATTTTACTTAATTTATTAGACATAGTTATTTGGACCGTATTAAATAATAGATTATGTGAAAATATTTATAACATTAAACTTTTAGTCAACACAAACATTTGGTTATATTTATGGTTTATGAGTACAAAAATACCATAAAATAAAATACTTAAAAGTTAATTTTGAAAAACATGGTTAAAAATCGTAAATCATACTCATTATTTGGTTAGGATTTATTAATGGTATAGGTATGTAGTAAAAATAAAAAATTAAACAGAAGTTTAAAATCTTATTATTTTAATTAATGCAAATGAATGCGTATATAAGTATATAATATAATTAATTGATCCTTCACATAAACTCGTTTTCATTGGAATTAATTGTATTTATATCTTCACCAAATCAAAAACTTTATAACAATGAAAGATAAGGAGTTGCAATTGTTACACCTTGATTAAAGAAATGAAGGTAAATGATAATATATATTTAGCTGAGTAAAGTTAAGTAATTTTCTTGTTTACATTAAATTCAAGTACATTTGATTTAAGCTTTTATACTGAATTGTTTCGCAGTGTAAATATAATTATAAGAATTGTCTTTAAGTTATATAACTTTTATTCATGAGTAAGAGGGAATTAAAGGCAAGAACCTGACTTAAAGTTAGCTAAAGTTAAATGCTCGTATTATTCATACTGATAAATTCTCTCAAAGTCGTTTCAGATTGATAGTATTTAAAGGTTTTAGCCATTTTAGCTCAAAGAAACCTTTTACTTGATTCTTCTAAATAGTAATAGAGGTGTAAGGCACATTAACAGGTAATAAAAGGTTATTTCGTTATGCTTACAACCTTAAATTTCCAATAGTTCGCTCATATTGATTAGATTATAATTAATTGATTTAAATATATTACTAAAACGAAATAATAACATCGTACCATTATCATAAATTATCTGTTATTAAAGTTAAGTTATTACTTATATTAATATAGAGTATTAAATAAAATTCTATAATGTTTTTTCACATGCATAAGCTTATAAGCTGATTTCTAATAAAAGTAATATTAAAAAGACTCATATAAATTATTTAGCTAAATAGTAAATAAATTATAATAATTTTATTAATATTGATTATCCAGTTATCCTTGCAATAAACTAAAAGTATAACTTCCAATCCAAATATTTAACTTGTAAACATTTTTAATAAAATTAAAGATCAAATCTTAAATGAAATTCTTCCTACATAATTGTTTTTAATATTTAAAAAAATACGAAAAAGGTATTTTACTTTAAACCCCCTCAATTTATTCATACAGATCTCTAAATCGTGATGTATTTTTAACTGTTTAAGGTAATTTTGACTCCTCAATAGTTTTCAAGGAATTGGAAGGAGTCTGATATGTTCATTTCTAAACTCTCGTTAGCCTTGGAGGTCAAGGGTCAATTGTTATTAAATTGATTCCCATGATAGAATTTCGGCGCAGAGGACCAACTTGGATTTTCCTCTCCTTCATCATCAGAGTCGTCCGAAGAGTCTTGACGGTGACCGATGATTTTGTCTGAGCCTTTGCCACCGGACGAGAGAACTTCATAGCAGTTGCTACAAACACGAACAGGTTTCTTTGACTGGGATGGAATGAGGAATCGTCCACGAGAGCAGCTATTGCAAACCACTGAACCACCTTGGAAAATGTAAATAAAAATGTAATTAAGTGTTGGCTGGCAATGCGATAAGATAAATATCAGATTACTAATCGATATTTCTAATCGATTAATTACATTTTCTGCAGTGATGGCGTCTGTTAATGAATGTAAAATGGATCCGACATGTTTGACAAGCTGGAGCCTCAGTATCGGGAACCCTATAGATTTAAACATGCATAGTAAGTTGAGTAACATTGGTTCAAAGGTCAAATTGTTAGAGATTAATTAGACGTTGTGAGAGATAAGAAATGTACCAAACAGCAGCGTGAGTCTCGACGGCCTTCTTTCCGCTCTTCTTGAGGAGATCAGTGACACATCTTTGGATATGAGCCATCCATTCGGCTTTTTCGGTCGGGGTTGCAGCGTACACAGCGAAGCTCTTCGTCATCGTGCGAATCACCCAGCCATTTTTTAAAACTGGAAGTTCAATAATTTATATTTTTATTACTCATTCTACTCATTCATTCATTCATTCAAATACACATTATTAATTTTATCATGAATCATCCGACTAATATAAAAGAACTCATCTTTCACTATTAGCAATTAAAAATATATTATATAAAGATTGAAACTTACGTCCATCATCTTCAAGAGATTCGAGTTTAACTTCTTCCAAAGGAATTATATGCTGCTTGTTATACTAAAAATAGAAAATGGTCTTTTAATGGCAATATTAACAATGAATTAAAAACGCATAATAATTAAAATAATGACTTTCTCAAAAGTATTGGCATATGAATCATACCTTCTTCTTATTGATGACAATGTTTCCGTACACAAGAATATCGTTAAAGAGGAAAAACTGCCTTGGTTTGGGCTTCTTGCGACACATTTTGGTCAAGATCCCTTCGCCAACCAAAACCCTTCCTGGAACTGAAAGTTGCTGAAAAATAGTAAACGATCATTTATTATTCAATTTTTACTCATTTTGCTTTTAGCCATTAAATAGGCCAAGTCAAGTTAAAACGCACAAAATGAGTCAGATAAGACATTATATAACTTCAATAGAAAAAAAAGCTTACTTGGCCAGAACTTCCAAAGCAGTTTTCAACAGTAGCAATTCGGCGAGCATTTGCCTCGCTATTCACTAAAAACAAAAACAATTTTTATGTTCTTTTTAACTTCCAAAAAGCTAATTTAATTTACAACAGTTTTATAGCTATGCCTAACTTATATAAATAATTATATTATACGATTATAAATGAAATCGATGTTTGTCAACTCACCCAATCTGTCAACCATGATTCCTAATGTTACTTACAAATTTTTGTTTTCAATTGATTCTGAAAAATGCCAAAATAAAAATAATAAATTATCATCATCAATAATAATAAGTAAATGCTAACACGTAAAATGTTACATAAAACAGATAAACTATATATGACTAACTAAATTACTAACCACTAATATTTTGTAATATGCCTATCTAATATTTTATAAATTACTAATATTTTGCGTCTTACATCAATGGGCGATTACAGATGAAGCTTGAAAGAAGATAACAAATAAAGATATCACTGGGAATAAAGTGTAGTTTAATTGGTTTAGTAGACGACGTGAGAAACTATTGGTTCCAATTGTCAGAGATCCTTTCTTGTGAATCTTGGAGCAACTTCAAGGCTAACTATTTAATTGACAGGAATGACAGCGAGGAGCAAAAAGTTAATTAGGAAGGAAGATGAAAGGGCAGGAAGTGGAAATGAGTTGAGGTCTCTCCTTTTCAGTCTTTTGGTATAAGTTTAATTAGAATTAATGTTGACTCTCTTGTGATTAGTCATTCAGGGCTTCGTCACTCTTTTAACTCCCTCAGCTGGTGCTGGGCGAAATCTCTACGAACCCCACCAAATTAACACACATTAACCTTATTTGCATTTAAACTCACACAGCAGAAGAACACAGAAGGAAAGGAAATCCTTCATGAATTGGATAGGAAGGGGAGGAAGACAAGTGTGGCTATATCTCGCCCAACATTCCCCTTTCTCCCGCGGGTTTTCAAAGGCTAATCAACTTTCCCATAATGTGCAGTTGAACTCTTGTTTTTAAGGTCAGCGAACCCTTGACCCTCAATTAGCGCCCTTCGGCCTTCCTCGTCCGCCGTGACAAGTGATGGTCGTTGAGTAGTCGAGCAGTTGGTTTTTAAATCCTCAAGTTCACGGCAACCAGGACACTTGGGCCTAATCGAACGACCATTTCTCTTGCCCTGAATAATCTTCAAACCCCATTCTGTTCTCAAATCCTCGTTAGCTCTGTCGCTTAATTCCAATTACCAATTATTTATTTTACCCTCATGAACGATTATACCATTTCCTTCGGCATTTCTCCCGTTGTTTACTCCGAGATTGAGTGAAAAATCCTATTCTTGTAGCTCTCGACTTCACTCGTCGGCAACTTGTCAACTCGAGGTAGATAATATATTCATTGACCTAAAAAACCAATTATTAACCTTCCCAACTTCATTCATTCCCCATCGACCGAGCTCAAGCATGTCCCCAGTTAATCACGCATTTTAACTTACTATCCCACCATTTCATATCTTTACTATGCTTATAATTGTTCATTCAATTAACAGATTTCGTTTGATAATATATACGCAATTTTTAATACAATACTTTTGACTTTACGCTAACTGAAACTATAATTGGGTTTATCACCTTATAGATGAGATGAACGTGAAAATTTTGATTTAAACAAAGCATTAACGATTCTGTTTATATAATGTTTATAATTTTTTATCATCAAATAATGTATGAATGAATGGACATTCTTCAGAGTTGTTAATTTCTTAGGATGGCCTTGCGATGCTCTAATTGATTTGAACTTTAACCTTGTTAATTAATACTGGATCATTTGGAATCATACGAATTTAGTGCCATTTAATTGTTGATTGAGAGAGAAGAGCAAATGATGGAAAGTTGTTCCAATTGAACAATGATTCCACTAATTTAGGTGACTAATTGTTAGTTTGACACCAATTGGTCTTTTTCTTTGCCAGCGATGCCGCTGTTCGGGAAGTCTCAAAAGAATCCAGCGGAAGTCGTGAAGGCTTTGAAAGAAGCCGTGACGGCCCTCGAGCGAGGCGACAAAAAGGCTGAAAAGGCCCAAGAGGAAGTGTCCAAACAGCTGACAGCGGTGAAGGGAATCCTCTTTGGCTCCGCCGACACGGAACAACAGACAGAAATCCTCGTGGCTCAGCTCTCACAAGAACTCTACAACACGAACCTCCTCTTGTCACTCATTAACAACTTGTCGAGAATTGAATTCGAGGTGAAGGAGACGCCCTTTTGCCCAAACAATTCACTTTCCCATTCACTTCCCCATTTAATAGGACATTGAGTTTAAAAACGATCAAATTGGCCCAATGACTTTCTTAACACATTATCTTAATTAGTTTACATTTCTTTTGTTTATGTAGGGAAAGAAAGATGTTGCGCAAATCTTTAATAATATCCTTCGTCGCCACATTGGAGCCCGATCACCCACCGTGGAATACATTTGCACGAGACCAGAAATCCTTTTTACTCTTATTACCGGGTATTGGTTTTTGGAAATTTAATTTAATCCATTTAATTCAATTTAATAATTCATCAATTGATGTGATGAGTTCGATTACAATTGTGAGCGTATTAGTTTATTCTACGTTTCTTGAAGGTATGAACATCAAGACATAGCGTTAAATTGTGGAACGATGCTCCGTGAATGTGCAAGATACGAGGCATTAGCTAAAATCGTCCTTAACTCAGAAGACTTTTACAAGTTTTTTGAGTTTGTGGAAGTTTCGACCTTTGACATTGCCTCCGATGCATTCTCAACCTTTAAGGTTTGACATTTTAACAACATTTAAAAAAATCCTTAAAATGTCATTTATATCATTTGTATCTGAACTGTCTGATACACTCGTTTGATTTTATTTCATATTATGATTAATTTTTAAAATGCTAAATGACTTGGAGAAAAATAAATAATTAGGAAAATTACTAATAAGAGTATTGAATTTATAGGAGCTGTTGACTAGGCATAAGCTGCTAAGCGCCGAGTTTTTAGAAGCGAACTACGATAAGGTGTTCAACCATTACCAACGGCTGTTGAATAGTGAAAATTACGTGACGCGACGGCAAAGCTTGAAACTTCTCGGGGAACTTCTCCTGGACAGGCACAACTTCACCGTCATGACCCGATACATTTCCAACCCTGATAACTTGAAGCTCATGATGAACATGCTGAAGGAGAAGTCGAGGAATATACAATTTGAGGCCTTTCACGTTTTCAAAGTACAACTCGATTAAACTTAATACACAATAACTGTTTATCTAATTAATACAATGTTGATACAGTGTGATATCTGTTCGTGATGATTTTTAATTAATATTATTTTAAATTGTTTTAGGTGTTTGTAGCTAACCCGAACAAACCCAAGCCAATCCTGGACATCCTTCTGAGAAATCAAGAGAAACTCGTCGACTTCCTCACCAAGTTCCACGAAGACCGGTCGGAGGACGAGCAGTTCAACGACGAGAAGGCGTATTTGATCAAACAAATCAAGGAACTGAAGCCATCCCCCGAGTAGCCCAAATTTATCTTTTTAAAATATATATACCTCCTACTTAAATATCGCAAAAATACCTTGTACTTATGTAAAATTTATCAAAATAATATTCCTTCAGGTAGTTTAGTGAGGGAGAACCGAGTTTTAAGAGTAAGTATAATTACTTATCTATAGTGACTTATTCCTCCATTTGTAAAGTCTATTTATTAAACTACTTGTAACTTATAGGGAAAATGTTTTACAACCAATAAGGTCGATAGCGAGGAGCAATGAGCTAGAAATTGAACATATTTTATCAAATACGTACAATTAAATTATTAAATATATAAACTAAAATCGCAAACTTAAGATTTACTACACAATTAATGGGTTGTAAGAGGGTGTGGAACTAAAAAAAGTAAATCGTGTGAAATTTTCAAGTGAACAAACCCAATTTTTACTTCCAAACAGTGTGAATTTAAATAAATTCATCACTGCCTTAATCGTTTGAAGAATTATTGTTATTTGTAAGATTAATATTAAATATTTATCATTCATTTGTTTGTTAGATCGAATTTTAGAAAAAGATCAAGATGAAAAGAAATTTAAATTTCGAAAACAATATTGTAAAATTCTGCATGCAAGCAATAAATTTTAAAATTAGCGTCTAAAACAATACTTTGGCATTACTATTCATTTCATTAATTATCATTTAATTGAAATTCTAATAAAGATTTTCGTCGCATAAACGGTCTTTCTACATTTCCTAGCATAATTATCGATAGATTGGAAAAAGCTTACAAAATCATCAAATCTCTCAAGCTAGAAATTTCAACAAATTGATGAGCACTAGAATAAATGAGACTTGATTTGTATGAAGGTAAATATTTATTATCCTATTGACTTATTTAATCCATTTACTCCAATTTTTGAGTAATAATGTTAATTATTGGGTATTTTTTTAAACCTCCTTCCATCCTGACAATCAAAATAATTTTTAATAGTATTACTTCAACTAATAAACTAAGCTTTTATTATTATAAAAATTAAAAGCATAATTAATTTTTTGAGGTATTACAAATAACAATTATTTTGTATCATACTCACGGAGGTTTAAAAAATTACCCAATAACTTCATATCTAACTAACAATCGAAATTGTTAACTAGAGTGTTGTGTGTAATTAATAAGATAATACATTTATAACAAAAAACATTAAATTAAAGAATAATAATAACTAATCTACCTATCTAACCGACAGAACTCCAAGCCTCCAACACGAACGTTTTCACATCTTTTAACTCAGGCTTCTCAAACATTCCTGAAAAGTCAATTAAATTAAATTTAAAATTCCAATTTAAGAAAATTGGTTCATTTGATTCTAGATTAAGAAAAGTCAATTGTAATTTAAAATTCTAGCCAATAATAAATCAATTTATTAACTACTTAAATATTTCTACTATTTAAACTTAATTTTTCATACCTATCAGTTCGAGAAGGTCTTTGACTGACTTTGCTTTAAGCATTTTCTGTTGGTATTGATTTAAAAGGACGCTAGTTGACTTCAATAAATTCTCATCGTTCCGCCGAATGAAATCAGCAAGCGAAGCTGACCATTCTCCACTCAGATTCACATCCTACAAAAGCAAATGGAAAATTAATTGAAAGTCTCATTAATAATTATAAGATGCGTTTGTGCCAAAGTGAATGAACTCACCTTAAAGACAACGGTGTAAAGGCCATGAATTAAGGCTAGAAAGATAAGTCCGGAACGATAATGTTCAAAACTTGAATTTTTATGTTGTTTGTATCGAATTCCGCATGCAATCAGGACTCTTCGCAGCCATTGGATTCGATTATTCATCCATCTAAATAAACGGTAAAATCATTAGACTAAAGATCCGAATCAAACGTTAAAAAATAATTCTAATATATAATATAGGCAAATTGGGAAATAGATGTGATTTGCAAGAGAAAAGATTACTTTTCAGGATGATGCGCCAAAAGTGAAACGATGAGGTAATAGAAAGTTCCTTCCACAGCACAAGAATCGTCCTTCCATTGCGAAGGTGGCACCGCGAGGAATTTGTCCACCAAATTGCTCTCCTTCCCCGTGCTCCTCGTGGTGTTGAGGACGTAGAGGGCCGTGTGGCAGAGATACGGGATGAGGTGCATGTTCGACTCGGGTCCGCCTCCACCTGTGTCCTCGTGGAAACTCTTCTCGTCAGCGAATTTGAGGAAAAGAAGCTTCAAGTCATGAATTCCGGATGGAAAACCAACATCTCGATGACCAGTCGCCTCTGGAAAATAAATTATTTTTAATAAATTATTTTCTTATTTGCAAATTATAAGATTATATTACAAGTAATTGCAATAGTATAATATAAAGTATCAAGTGTGAATCCCAATTAAGAAATTAAGATTATTTCCTCACCCTGAAGGTACGCGTTGTGACGAGCGAGGCAAGCCGCAAAAGCTGACTCAGGAACTTGAGTTCCCCACAAGGGAACCAATCCATTGCATCTCGTGTTCCCATTCTGAAGCGAAGCAGACTCCCACTCATCTCTTGATCTCGCAAGCCTAAAAGAAACACAAAAATTGACATTACCTATTAAACTAACAATTAAGAAATTCAATAATAAAAATTGTTAGCGTAAAATTGTTCGTTTCTAATATTCCGTTTAAAAATAACTATTCATTTTAAAATATTGACCAAGTTAAATAAATTAGTAATTATTCGAGTTTCACTATTCATATTCATTAGACATGAGGCACATTAGACTTAATTAATAAATGAAAGCACATTGAATTAACTGACCTAATGGCCGCCATATGACAATCCACATGAACCACATTGAAATGTGAGACTGTCGTGTATCCGTATGTTTTCCTCGACTTCACTTCCGACTCCTCCACCAAAGTTCTCTTGCTGAAAGTGTAAATGCCCAGGACCTTCGTCGGCTGGTACTTGTATCCTTCTCTGCAAATGACGCAAATGAGCCCCGTCTCCTCAGCCAAGTCCTCCATTTGGTCCAAGATGGTTGACACGGCCGTGGTGACTTGGCCCTTCTCATTCGTCTTCATGCCCATGGTGTTGAGTTGGCGTTCCCGCATGGCCATGGCCATCCGCTTCTTCTCTTCTCTCGTGCTCCTCCGCGCCGCCTCCACGTCCTTCCAAATCCGCTCATGGGAGCGAAGCGCCTCGAGGGCGTTTTCCGCCAACGACCCCACGTGCTCGTCGCTGCTCACTTGTTCCAGTTGGTGAATGACGTAAATGCTCTCTTTTCCCATGGCTTCTTGCGAAGGGATGTGATTCGAGGCGAAGCCGGCCAACAGACGTAGGACGTATTTCAACGAACTTTTGCTCATCATCTCCTTCCATTCGTCCGAGTCTGGGCGACCCAATGGGGGTTTCAGGGCCGGAGCACGTTTCTTGATGTAGGACAAACACGTGTCGAGGACGCCGCGCTCAATGGCAAAATCCTTGAAGGAACCTCCATAAGGCCCGGCCTCCACGTTCGATATCAAAGTGCACACTTGCTCCAACTGCAATTAAACAAATTTAATAATTTATTTATTTATTAAATAATTAGCAAGTTAGTTAAGGATTAATTAGCAATCATATTTCTAGCTTTAAATGTGATCTATTTTAAAAGAAAATTAAATTTACTGAACAGTAAAAAAAATAATTAATTATACTTTATAAGCATATTCAGTCGAAGGATCGTCGTCATATCTGAAGAAATTCCAACAATCCTTGTAATTATCGAAAATTAGGCCCATCTTCTTCTTGTCAGTGTAGGTGAGGCAGGCGAGGACTTTCAAGTAATTCGTCATTGTTGCTGGTCTTCCTTTCAGTTTGTCTAAACATCGATGCATCTCCTTTAGTTATATTTCAAAATTTGTAATTTCATATTGAAAATGACATAATACCGATACCCGTTAGAGATAACAATTGTGTGATGTCGTCGGGGACACCGCTGGCATCAGAGAAAGTAGAAAAGTCGATTTTTTCAAGCATGCCAACTCCAGTTAAGATCGTATCCAAAATCTATAGAATAACTCGTTTATCTCTTACTAATAGTAATTATAATTGTCTTAATATACTAATAATTTATCTTACTAATTTAGCTTTATTATTAATCTCTCTTTTAGCAAAAATTACCTCAAGAACTTGGTCAGTAAGATGTACAATGCCAGACGATCCTTGAATGCAAGAAAGGTCGTGCTTGAGACAAAGGTGTAGGATTGGAAGCAGAGTTTGGACGGCGTTGAGACTCGGCTCAACCAGGGCCATTCGACCCTTCTTGATCTTCGAGCAGTAGCTCAACAACTTGAGAATCACGGCCAACAACGGCTTACATCTCGACAAGACAAATTGTTGGTAAAGCAAATTATCCAATGTGTTCAAGATGACCTGAAAAAAAATTGTCATAAAACCCCTTTCTATTTCATTTTAATTATACATACAAATAAAATATTTTATGTAGCAAACTCAAAATGAAAAATCGAAATATGGAATTGCTGATATAAATATTTTGATTGAATGTCTTACATGAAGACCACCGCATTGAATGAGGATATTTGCCATTTTGAACGTCGTTTCATAGTCTTCGTGTGAGTCTTGAGGCGCAGCGAAAGACTCAACGAATTCTTCCGTCGCGTCTCCCAAAAGTCCCCTCATCCGGTAGACAATTCTCATTGGCTCAATTTGCCCATTGACCGGAAGCCACATCCTCTTGTAAACTTCCTTGAGCGTCAGATCCAGCGAAATGATTCGATTGTTCACGAGAAGCTCCATCCCGTTGTCGTCTTCAAGCAAAGCCACGAGCTCGCAATCCGTGCAAATCTTGTTCTTGATGTCCCGCATGAGTGGACCAATCCCATTGTCATTGCTGCTATAAGGATTCCCTAGCATTCTCCCCTAAAAAATAAATGTTCACTTTAAATTAAAGGTTAATGTTCAGTTAAATATTATTTATTACATAATAGTTCAATATTTATTTTAAATCATAAAATATGAATTAATAGTATATAATTAATCATAGTTCATCATTTCCTTTTCTTTCACTTTCATTAGTAAAATTAACTTTTTAAAAAGCCTTCAAATTAGTCAAATTACCAACCTGTAAGAAATCTTCTTGTTGCGGATCCTTATCGAGACTCACATAGAACTCTGCCACGTCGTTTTCCTCATGCAGAATAAGAGAGCAGAGGCGTTCAAAGACGAACACCGGCGTCGTTAGATCTTCTTTCGGGCATTTCTTCAAAGTCTCAACGCAAACTGACATGAATATCTGTGTTTCCTCCTCTGTCCCGCTCGTGATCTCCTCGAGCAATTGTAACAGAATCTCCTGGGCTTCCTCAATTGGTCTCGTCCGATGAAGTCGAAGACGCTTGAGAGCCAAATACCCGCCCAGAACAGTCGACAAGAGCGAAACTCTCTTGGTTCTCCGAACAGACGGAATGGCCAGAACTGACAAAAGTCGCGCCAACTCCCAAACGGCAATTCCTTGAGAAAGGTCACAATGCAACGTGATAGTCTCGAGATGATTCAAATTCTCAATTTGCTCATCGAGCAACTTGCAAACGATGTTCAAGGCCCCTTTGGCATTGAGGAACGCAGAGAACTCGGCCGGCGTGGCCAGATCTCTATACAACTCCATGAACTCCCTACAAGACTCCCCAAATAACGGAAGTTCTTCCAGGAAGCAAGTCAGCAACTCCATGATTTTCAACCTCCTCTGGGGGATTTGTGCCAAGTCTTTCAAAAGGGCCGCGGTGACCGTCCGTGTTTGGACACTCCCAGGACAAAAGATCAACTTCTTCATCCAATTGCTCTCTTTGAACTTCAACATGCTCGTGGAGTTCATCTTGAAAAACTTCTCGAACCAAATCCTCCCGTATTTCTTCACCAAGTAAAACTTCCTGTTCCTTTCTTTCACGCCTTTCCCCTTCTCGTCGCCCTTTTCCTTTTGGCTCTCCTTCAACTCGTCGTTTTTTATCTTTGGAAGTTTTCGCTTCCAGGAGTCAAAGCACGACGAGTCATCTCCGCGGATCCAGGCTTCCAAATCAATGGAAACACCTTCAAATGGAAGGACCGTTGGCTTTGAGTCCTTCACTTGGGTCGCTTTGATGAAGCTGTGAATGATTTTAATGCAAGGGAGAAGCGCCGTCTCGGTCATCGTGGAATCCTTGAGCCGCTTGATCGAGTGAGTAAGGATCTTCATGAGACTCCGAAGCTTGATTTCCCAACACGAGTCGTACATCTGGAGAAGGGAGGCGAGGAGAGAAAGTTCTTCGGAAGTTTCAAAGCTCAAATCAGACCAACTCTCTTTCTTTAATGCCATCATGACCCTTGATTAAAAAAGATTCAAATTGTAATAATTGTAATAAGTAATAAATTGCAAAAGTAAAAAAAGCTTGATTTAATTGCGCAATATCAATTTAACTTAAAATCAATCAATTTGAGTAAGTTGAATAATTTAACTGTTAAAAATGGAATTCCTTTAATTTAAGAATTCTTACCTATTATTGATCATTTGAGTGAGTTGACTAGTGGCCAAAATGTCGTCTTTGACGAAGAAGCAGAGAGCGTTCTTGACTTGCTCTTTCAAAGTCGTTGACCCGGCCGATTGGGAAAGTCGAAGAAGGAAACTCAAAAATGACAAATTGAACGGCCCCCGCGTGTTCTCGGCAGAGATGAGAGCTTGCAAGAGTTTGAGAGACAATGTGATGCTCGACGCCATGCAGCCGTAACAACGCCGGAAAGTCACATTGTTCATCGTGTCAAGTGAATAAGAAGTTGGATCCAACTTTAACATTTCTTTCCTGTACGCTGCGACTTTCTAAAATTCAAAAATGACAAACATAAATAAACATTAATAAAAATTACAAAAGGAATTTTCAATAAATTCCGAAATTCGGAGTCCGATATTGACTATATATATATAGAAAAGGCGATTTGATCGGATTTGACCGATTTGGTATTTGGTATTATTGCCTTTTGCATTTAAATATATTTAATATTTAAATGACAATTTTTAAAGCATACCCTCATGAGCCTATTGAGCTCTTCGTAAGAATTCTTGCAATCAATGGCGTAGCAATATGCCAAACTCTGAACGTTTTTCAAGACCAATGAAGAAGTGGCGGTGGTGGCAGCTGAGGCTGCAGGAACAGCGGATGCTCCATTGATTGCCTGAGCTGGCCCGATCAAATTACCATTATTTGCCACAATGGAATTCCCAATGGTATTTGCTCCGTTATTGTTGTTAATCGCATTGGCCACTGCGGCGGCGTAGGTGGCCGGGACTGTTCCAGTTGCTGGTGGAATCGGAGTGGGAACACTGAGCGTCATCGGAGTTGAAATCCCAGCCATGGATCTTTTTTCCTTGATTGATTGGAGCATCGTTTCAAGGCCTCCTTTCATTTGCTGTTGTTGTTTGTAGGTTTGATCTGCCTTTTCAAGCAAGTTGCTCACAGCTGTTTCTGCCTTTTTATGATCCTCTTCATTTTCTATTCAATTCATTTACAATTTTTTAGATTTTAGTGAGTTGAAACAAATTAAACCCAAGAAAATTAATTAAAATTATATTAATTATAAACAAGGATAGTAAAGTAGTGTATTATACAGTACAGTTCTTTTGCTAGTTTATATAAGGAAAATATTCATTTTAGTACCATGAAAATATTTATCGAATATACAAAACATATTTTGAAAAGGCTTTATCGTTGTTTCCAACAAAGCGGATAGGAATTTGAGCACCTCTATTGATTCATTTTATAATCATTTAAAAATAAAACAGGTTTTGTTTAAAATCATAATATTTATAGTAACAAGATATTTTTTATTTTCTATATTAACTAGCAAAAGAACTGTACTGTATAATTATATAATATCAACTATAATTAATTATGGTTACGAAATGAAATATTTTACCAATTGGATCAACGGCGACAATTGTTTTGGCAAAAACTGTTATATCAATTTTGGCGTATTTGCAGAATCCACAGGAGTGGCAAAGGAAGGGATCTCTTTCATCATAGTTGATCGCCCGGCACTTGTGACATTGATAGACGTTTTCTCCGCAGTTTGGACAAACCCCGGGTTGAGATGGGACGGAGGCGGAGCATCGGGGACATTGAAGAGTCTCAGACGTCGCTTGGAGATTTTCGTAAAAGTCAAGGAACTCAATCATGAGATTCGCCGCTGTGATTGGAACGCTGAAATCCAATTTGACTTCCGTTTGACTTGGGCCCATTTGGACTTTCCTGGCCATTTGCCACAAATTGGGTTTGTTCTTCAACTCCACGATGGGGATGCTCTTGGGCGAGTAATACACAGCGAGGGTTTTGATCATCCGCACTTTCTTCGCCTCAGTCAATCGGACGTTCAGCTTGAGGATGTTGAGTGTGGACGTGAGTTTCACAATTTGGCTGTTCGCAGTGAACTTCGCATCCGACTGAAAAACACATTTTAAATCTAAATATCCTTTAAAAACTTATATTAATAAGCAGTTTTCTTCAAGATTTTCTTTCTCCATGTCTCCATCCATATTTAGCTCAAGTTAGATTAAATTAATGATTGTGCTAAATTAATGTAATTAACCTTTATATTTGAAAGCTTCTGAGTAGCACACGGTTTGTCGATATTATAGCAGACTTCGCAAGATTCGGATTCAAGGTAGAACCCGTCGACAGAGACGAAAGGAACGAGCGACCCGTAGATGATCGCGTTTGGATGAGCCAGCAACGCTTTGCCTTGAGCCTCAATAGAGGAAATGCAAAGGTTGACTTGAGTCCTGAGGTCTTTGCTCCGCAGTTCCTCGTTATTCAGCGTGGCGAAGCCTAGAACATCGACGAATTGAGATGCTCTAGACCCGGCTGCTGGGACAAATGGCCAAAGATCCCACATGGCTCGGACCAACTTCACTTGATGTTCCAGATCGCTTGTTTGGAAAAAGCTTAGCAAGAGACTGTGGGCTTGCCACCGGGTCGCCACGACGGGATGTTCCAATAAAAACTTTTTCACAAACTCCAGGAAAGTCCTCATCTCGATATTATCAATAATCTGGAAGATGTGAAATTCAAATTAAGAAGTGCAACATCTTACTCAATTATATAAATTACTAATTCTCGTATCAAATGACCGTTGATAAAAATTAAATATTTATAATATAAAAAATGTTTTCTTTTACTTTCATTTTGAATTTCAATTTTATCTTACGTAAAAAAAGTCATATCTAATGTTTATCCTATCATTCCTATCCTAATCAGATTAAAGTTACTAAACTCACGCAGTGAGCAAGAGATTTGAAAGGTTTTTCATCTTCACTCATTTTGAGCATTGGAGATTCGGCTTTGGAATCAAATGGAAGACCGTCGACGGCGATTTTGAGTAGCGTTAAAATGGCCGTCGTAAGGCTCTCATCAGCAGACACGCTCATCTGCAATCATTCACATTTGCATTAATTTTTAAAAAAGTAATTCCATAAAAAATCATTAAACCAAAAACAATTAAATATTTTTCTTACAAGACATAAATGTCAAAAATTACCAGCATGATGAATTGAAGGGCATCTTCACTTTTGCAAAATGCTTGCCAGCTGGATGGCCTCTGCGTTGCAATGTCAATGCAAGTATTGAGATGCTCGACCATGGCCACGAGCTGCGTATACTTGAACTCCTGTTTCACACACTTGGCGAGTCTCTCCGTGTCCGAGTTCCCATCGTAGCCAATGAGAAGCTTGAAGTGAATGAGATGATACTTGATATTGTACAAGTCCCGAATGAGATGATAATGATCCCTGTTCCCTGCAATGTTCAGGAGGAGTTTCCTCGCTTGGCGCCGCACAAACGGAGCATTTCGATTCTGGAGGATTTCGCACAGGAGCTCTTCCCATTCCTCGTCAAACAGCGGAGTTTGACTCAGGACCTTCTTGACTTGGTATGGAAGGCGAAGGGCCATTTCAGACAAGAGGAGCGGAAGCTCCTCGAGCAGATCCTTTGAATGTGTCTTCACGTAGCCCTTGAGGAAGAAGGGCGTGTAGTCCGGGGGACTTTGGCCAGAATGGGCTTTCAACGTTGTCGTCTTCACGTCCAATGGATTCGTTCCGAGCGGAGGAGGAAGCTGAGAATTCATCGACTCGCTCGTCGCTTGCCTAAATTGCATAATAAATCAATTAAAAACTCTGTGCCATTTAATAACAATTGGACATTTAAAATTAGAACTGTTATTCAAATTAAATAATTTACATCAGGGATTTTGCTAATATATTTAATAACAAATGTCCATTTAATAGCAAGATTAAATTAAATTCATCGGTGGCTAAAATTAAATTACCCTCTCCATGTTGAACGAAGAAGATGAAGAAGATCTTTACAGTAGTTAATCACATCAGCTTCGTGAACCGTCTCCGAAGTAATTCTCGCGATCCACATGTTTTCAGATTTCGAGTCCGTTCCTCTCCATCGGGACACCAAAATGCTCAACATTCGCATGACAATGAGAGTCATTTCAGTCGTGTCGTTCCTTTCCCATTCTGCTGTTTGACTCAACTCCTAAATCAAATAAAAATATTATTAAAACCAATAATAAACAAACAAGTAATATTTTCAGCTGTTTGAAATTATAAATTAAATTAAGAAATAAAATAAAATTAATTTACTAAATTTTTTTTCAATTACTGTGGAATGAAATTATCAAAGAAAACAGAAATTCGAGTATTTTCCCTTTTCATACAAAATAAACGATAATAATCCAATGTAAACTGGTCATTGCTCACCTTGAGTTTCATCTGTGGCAGGAGTTTTGTGACCATGCTCTTGACCACCACCAGCTCTTCTTCGCTCATCCCGTCAAGTTCCGAGAGGATGACGAGGAGAACCTGGAGGAGCGGAATAACCCTCAACGCATACGCTGTCCTTGACACTTCCTCCGCAATGGCTCGCATCAGCGCGAGTCTAAAAGGCTTTCCACTCATCAAGGACAGAACAGACGAATGCTTTTCTTTCTCAGAAGAATCCTTCATAGTCGAACCACCAGCGTTCCCGCTTTCTCCATCAGCATTCAGCGAGGTCGAGTAGGATTGATGTTTGGATGCTCTTTCACTGCTATTTGCTCCAGCATTCGAACTCCCTGAACTATCAGAGCCTCCCTGTTTAAGAAAAAATAATTATTTAAATAATCTCTTAAAGTTGATTAAACTATATTTTAAATATTAAGTTATAATAAAAAAAACTATAAAATATTTTAGATGGTCTAAATTCCCGATTTCATAATCTAAAGTAAGATTTCTGAATGACAGATTATTAAAATGATTAACANACAGATTATTAAAATGATTAACATCAGCCATTAGATGAATTAACCATTAACTTACGGGTTCTGAGTTTCTTAGATTTGATCCCTCAGTTGCGGCCGTCGAGCCTTCATCATCTGAAGGGGGAGGGGACGCCGTCGCATCAGATTCTCCTCCTTCGCCCGATGCATGATGTTGATGGTCGGGTTCCTCCTCTGGTGGCAACATCACTTCCGCAACATGAAGAACTTCCTGTTGCATGTCTTCGAGAGCTTGGAGCCCCTCTTGGATTCCTTGTATGGCCAAGGCAGCCCCTCCTGCCTGTTCTTGCAGGCTGAGGGCAATGGCCAGCTCCACCATGGCTTCGTCCTCCGCATCCGAGTGGAGATCCATGCCAGGCGCCATGGCAAATCCTTCGCCTCCCATGAAGGCTTCGAGTGGATGGATCATCGGCATTGGTCCTTCGTTCTCAGGTTCGCCGATCATCACAATCGGCTCGTCCACTTCCACAAGTGGCATATAGGCATCGTCTTGATTTCCTCTGTTGGATTGTGAGGGCGGCGGCGGGTCCCTTGGGCTGTCCACCGTCGTGTCAGGAGTCGTACAATGGGGAGATGAAGTCCCGGGGAAAGTGACCTTTCGCTTTCTCGCAAGTCGCGGCCGAAGTCTCTTCACGACGACGGTTCGGACGTGGACGCTGATTTGATTGTTTTTCGAGAGGAGGAGTTGAATCAAAGGTCGAGACAAACTTGGCACGAGATTAATGTCTGATGACATGACGGAATAAATGATCTCAGCAACCCCCATGGCCACCAATTCAACTCTTTGGATTCCTATTGAAAATAAATCAATGTAATTTTTTTCAAATAAATTAATCAATTAAATCCAATGAAATTTTAATCTTTGCATTTAATTAATAATTTTTATCTTTATAAGTCAGTCAGTAAACAAACCTGGACAATCCAATGGGACAACAAAGTGATTCTTTGGTTTTATTTCAACGAGTCGCTCGAATATTTTGCATAAATTCTCAATCACAATTACAGCATTCATCGGACCAACTAAAACGAAATACAATTAGGATTTTATAAGGATATAAAGGGATATCTTGTAAAACATGTTAAGAATTCTAATTAATGCCTTACATCCAATATCCTGGTAATCATAATGCGTAATGTGTTGAGGTCGGACCACTGCAATGTTTTTCACACAGTTGACAATGTGGCTGAAGAGTTCAGGGTCAACTTCTTTGTCTGGAAGACTGTTCATCTTCATAATTCCGTTCACGCAAAGCGAGTAAACCGCTTTATCCTAAAAGGTTGAATGAAGGAAACGTTAATAATAAATTTAATAAATATATTATGGAAATTACCCAACTGTTGAAATTATTTTCCAAAAAGTATTGTGAAAAGTATAATTTAAAATTTTGTATGACCTTACCCTGTGCTCATAAAAAGCTGATTTACTTTGGATGACCGAAATCATCAAGTTTCTCGTTGGATTGTTGAAAGGTTGGTAGTTTTCCAAAAAGATTTCAGTGGCAAGTTTGAGGGTTTGTTCCAGATCTTTCAAATCTCTTCCACCCATACTCACTCCCAATTCGCACATCTCAAGAGTATTTATGATAATCCTGGTAAATATTTATCCATTAAACTCTTAAATTCAGAATTTTAAATATTAAAAGTAGGTAATTGATAATAGCTTTACTTTTCCATCACAGCTCCGTCGTCTTTTTTGTCATGCTCAGCACTTAATGGAGCAGCATTTTGAGAAGCAGTCTGAGGTGCATCTTCATTTTCATCAGGCCAACCAAAGGCATCTTTATTCTTTCCATAACTGAAATAAATAATCAACCAATCAAAGTTAGATTTCAAGCTTTAAACTTTTATAGTTATTAAAATTAAACTTTAATGTATAAAGTTAGTTCAATAAATATAAATTATGAAACACAGATATAAGAACTTTGATATCTTACATTTTAACGGAATCAACAAAAGTGACACTTTGAGGATCAGTGGAAGGTCCAAAGGTAATTGTGAGCTTTTGATCAGCCTGGACGCTTTCTTCTCTCAGCAAAGGAATATCATACCATCGAGGACGATTTAAAGTCACCGTAATTGATCTCCCAAATACCTGTCAAACGCATTACAATTAATTGACAATCAACTGACTGAAAACAAGGAGTAAAAGACGAATTACTTGAATAAAGCTCGGAACACGCGTCACATCTTGCGAACCAAGAAAGACCCTAATCCCCGTCATCACTAGATTTGCATCATTTATTGTTACTTCTAAATTGAATCCGGTTGACTTCGTTGAAACAATGTACATCCCTGACAAAATACAAATCATTAATCAAATAATCAATGATTTCAATTGAGTCTTGAGTAAAAAAAACAAACAAACTAAAAACATGTTTTGGTTATCTAAAAATTAAAATATTTTTAGTTAAAACTGAATGGCCATCATACCAGGATTATTAAGCCGATTTTTAAGTTGATTGACATTGTAAATCTGCAAGAGATCATTTCCGCCAAACTCCACATCATTCAGCGGTTGGCAATATTCGAAGTAGTCCGTGGGGAACGTGATTTGACTCCCGGTTTGTCTCACGGGTCTAGGGGCCTTCTTGTGCACGTTGGTCCTCTTGCTCGTCCTGGCCAACATGACTGACTCTTGAATCGGGCGAAGACGCGGGTTGAGCCAAAATTCCGTCAAATCCGTGGCTTCGTACACTCTCAAACTACCATCATCACAGAGCGTCAAAAGCGAAGTTTTCGTTTTTCCTCCACTTTGGTAACGAACGGCCGCAATGTCCGTGCACTTCAGCTTTGGTCCATGTCCCTTCACTTCCTGGATCTCGCACCCGGCCTCGTTTAGGACGATGACATAAGCATTTGAATTGGCGCCTAGGGCGAAAGATCATCCCAGGATGCTCAGAAAGCTCCGTCCACTGGAACAGACCGAGCGACACGGGCGGCTTTCCCTTTGGCGTGATCAAATAGGTCTTTGACAAGGGCGGGTTGGGCGAATTGAGCAAATCCAGAGTGGCAACGTAGCTTTTCCCATTGGGATAAGTGTAAAAGAGGAGTTTGAGAGGGTGGGAATAGTAGAGCGACACAGGTTTGGCCTCGTTGTTCCCGCTCTCTTGAGTCTTCGACAGCTCCTTGTCGTCGTAGTTGAGATCATTGACTATGTAGTATTGCCCATGCTTCGCACTCGTCGTCTCATCCAACTTCTCATGGTAGATACGCCCATCATTCGCCATTATAGCAATGTGGTAACAACCGTCCTAAAAATTTAATAATTATTTTATTAACATTTAAAATCCGTTGAGTAATAGCTTTGATATCACTTCATTTCTTTAATAAAACAACTTTATAAATATTTATTTAATTAGGGTATTTGAATTACAAAAGTAAATCTCACCTCAAATATGAACGTGGCATCTCTAACTTTGCCAGCAGGAAGCAAGAAATGATATGTTGGGGATAAATCAATTGCCAAATCGTATATTTTCACTCCGTCGGCTGTTAATAAGGCAAGTTCGGTTTGGGATCCAGGAAGCCAAACAGGTTTAATGATGTGATTTTGGCTATAGTGATAAGCTGGAAGAACCAAATGAGTCGAAATCGTTCCGTTGCTCCCAATCACAAGGATATGACAGTCCTGGAATAGATCATTAAAAAGTGAATAAATCATCACCAAATTATTGAACAAAATTATTAATAAAATTAATTAATTAATTCAAAATTAATTAATTAATACCTAAGATTATTTCAATGCAACTTACTTTAAGACCACAAATTGCAAGGACGTCATCTCGAATAGAATTGCTCGCCATTGTGAGGGCGGTGAAAGGAAGAGTCAAAGAAGAGAGTTTGGGCAATGTGAGTTTCTTTTTCCCATTGTCGCTCCCAGTGAACAAGCTGCTCATTTGAAGGAAAGTCAATTTTCCCTTTTCTTGGCTCACAGCAAGGAAATGTCTCCTGGCATTAGGGCCGCTGAGCGCCGCGATCGTGGATCGTCTGATCACAAAGGTGTTGATCAATTGCCGAATCGTCGAGCCTTGATCTCCATTGTAAGTCATTTTGATGTTCTCGAATGCTCCTTCTTGAGAGTTGAGAGTTGAAGACTTCCACAAAAATTAACACCGTTAGATTTGCGTAATGTGATTTAATTGTAATTAATATTTAATAGTAATATTTAATAATAATAGTTTAATGGTAAATGCTTAAAAAATAAATATTTAGCATTCTCTGACCAGGAATTTAATGCTTTTTAATGCTTACCAACAAAGATTCAGAGACGTTGAATTCAAATTGCGAATCTTTTCCGTTCCTCAGGGTCTTAAGGGCGTCTTGAACTCTAAGAAAGGCACCGATGGGCGTCTTCAAGTTATTGAGATGGTAAACAGCGACTTTGAGTTTCCCAAGCGTCGCCAGTGGAAGTTTTAAGGTAAAGTCTTTGAATGATCCTTGGAGTTCTTCGGGCGTGAATGATTTTCCACAAATCATCACACCGCCAGAGTTCCCCGACTCAACGAGGGCTTGAGAGGAAGAACCGCCAGGGCCATTTTTATTGTTGTCCATGGAGGGAGAGGAACTTCGTCGGTTCACTCCTGAAGTGCTTGACCCAACTTCCGTGTTGAAGGTTGTGAAAGATGACTGGTTGTTCCCTCCATAACTCTTTTCCACCATGGCCGAAACTTGTGGTTTATCCAGAGCCTGAAGAAATTAATTAATTAATATCACTAAATGGGATTCTCAGACTAGGTAAATGGAATCGTAATTAAAATTAAAAATAAATAATTAAAGGTAATTAAAATTAAATTAAAATTAAATTAAAACTTAATTCATGGTCTTTATTTATCAAAAGAAGGTGGGTTATTAATTAGTAATCCACTATTACTACGATTAATACAACGATAATGAATAATTTTAATCTAAAAAGTAATTTAAATTAAACTATAATTTAAAAAATATTAATTTTACCAAACAGGTTCCATCGCCTTTGGCTCCGCAATCACAAAAGAAGGATCCGAATTTCGCATAAGTCACATCATGGTTCTTGTGGCAAACTCTTGCACAGACTGAGCAAACCCCAACGCCATCGACCATTCCACATGTATGACAATGATACCAGTGTTGAGACATGAATTCCTTTCTTGTCACAGTAAATGTACACAAACTCGTCTTCATCGTCTCCTCATCCTGAGTTTATAAAATTCACAAGTTAATAATTAAAAACCAAAAATGAACATTAAATGAAAATCAAATACAATTAAGTGTCTAATTCAAATGTCCAACACGTTCAAATAAAGTAATAACTTACAGAGTCATCTCCACCACTGTCTTCTTCATCAACCCCTCCAGTCTCTTCAATAATTTCCGACTCGCAGAGATCAAAGTTCGTTTCTTCTGGTTCATTCGGTGGGCTCGAGGTTCCCGGCGTGGGTTCGCGATCCCTCGAATGGCTCAACTGACTCCCAGCCGCGGCCTTCAGCCCGCGCCCCACGTCCAAGATGTAATCCATGATGATAAGCAAGGAGCTCAGCTTGGGATCCTCTTCGCCCTTCAACGACCCCTTGGTCCTCAAACTCCCCTCCCAGTCCATGTTCTCGGTGAAGTGTTTGAGCCATTCAGTCATCTCGCGAAAGAGAAACCCGTGCCCTTCTGCCACATCACAAATCCCCGCCAGGTCAATCAAATGAGGAACAATGTACACGAAAGAGTCCCAAAACCCGGCCTCGCTCGTCTCCACATTCTTCTTCGTTTCCTGGATGGTCAGGCTGAGGATTTTGGGCACGATGGCCCCGGAGACTTTCCCCTCTTTGTCGAACTTGACCAGGAGGTTCGTGAGGGTCGAGAGGAATTTGCACACAGACGAGACAACGCGGACCGAATGGAAAAACATTGGGGAAAAAGTCTGTTGAGGAATCTTCTCCAATTTGTCTCCATGTTGAAGAAGAAGTTCCACGAAGCTCTGCATCCAAACCATGTTTTCTCCAGCCGCAGACTGGGAAAAGATCAAAGTGAGCAGCTCAAAGGATTTAGCCAAAACCCCCTCGCTCTTCGTCTCAATTAGCATGTCGAGCATCTTGAGGAACAAGGCCCCAGAATCTTCCAGAAGGATCTTGCAGAAGATCCGATGAAATCCCTCGTTCTCACTCAAGATCGTAATGAGTGCTTGGAGCGAATCCTCAATGAACGCGGCTTCTCCCTCTTCTTTAATAATTCCCCTTAAGTCTGGCGAGGAAATGGCATGTAAAACTTTATGTCCCAAAATCTCGACCAGCTCGTCATTCAAAGGCGAATCCACCTTCTTGTACACGTCTGGCTCGATCAGCGACCCAATGAACTCCCCAATCGACTCTGTGGATTTGTCCAGCAGCAGCGCATACAAAAGAGTCCTCATGCTCTGATCCTTCCCTATGACCTTCACCGTCGACGTAATCAAATGGGTCAAATTGACCTTGAACTTCCCCCGCTTGCATTTCATGTGCCCGTTGATGACCGCAAGCAAATAGGATTCGCCCGGGATATTGTCGGATTTAAATTTGCTCCCGGTGATTTCAGGGAAGTTGTGGCACTCCTGCTCGTTCTCGCTCAGCTCGTCCAACTCCCGCTTCAGGTCAGGGTCAATGTTCTTGGCTATCACGCCCCCCATCACGTTCTGCATCAAGTAGGAAGATCCAATGGTGAGCAAGTGAAAGGCCGAGGTTTCCCTCTTCTCCTTCCCTACCCCGCCCGTGTTCTTCAGAAGTTCAAGGGTCAAGAGGCGTTGGAGCGAATTTAGGATTTCGACCAAAATCCCCTCGCTCGACATTCCCTCTTCGGTCCCATGTCCGTAGAGCGCATAGTTGAGCGCCGCTTCCATCGCATAGTAGTACACAGGAGACTCGTTCTTCTCCACGAGCCCTGAGCTGAGCCAGGACGAGGCTGCCTCGAGGAACTTTCCACTTAACTTGTAGCCCCAAGAACTCACTTTGTTGATCAGCTCCTCGGCCTGGGCAATGAGGAGCCCCTGTTTAGAGAAAATGTCACGGATCCAAGACGTGAACACGCGGTTCTGAATCCGCGGGATCCACGTGACCAGATAGAGGATCGTGGCTGGACGGCGGAGGAACTCTGAAGGCTCACAAGACACTTCGAGCTTTTCAAGGAACTCGTGCGGCGGCGGAAGGCCGAAAAGGAGCCGAATGAGGAAATACTCAATGTAGTACCAAGCAGCGTCAATGGTCTCATTCCCCTTCTCGCCTCTTTCAAGCGGGAATGGAAGGTCGTAGAGGGCCAGGATGGCCTCGATCACCTCGGAGTACTCGTTCTTCTCCTTACTATTCCCGTCGTTCTTGTTCATGAGGAAGTTTAAAGCCAGGCCGTCCAGTCGCGGGTTTTCTTGGTAGTTCAACTCCGTCCCGATCAAGTTGTAGAACTTTGGTCCTGACCCCGACCCCTCACTCTCGAAGCTCGACTCTACAGGCAAACACTCACAGAACAAACGGGCCGGCGGGAGCGGCTTGGTCGACGGCGGATCCGCGCTCCCGTTTTGGGCTTCGGACGAATCCTCTTTCGAGCTTTTCGACGCCTTCGGACCGGAGCTCCCAGACGTGTCCTCGCCAAATAGATTGTATTGGATTTGGTTCACGAGATTGATCCCAGGCTCGTACAATTGTCGTATGAAGTAGTCGAATATAAGGAGCAATCGTCCAAGGCTTAACAGTTGGTGGGCTTGAGTCAAACTTCCTTTTGGTGCTTTGCTCACCTGCAAGAAAATAATTTAATTATTCATGTAAATTGAATTTTGAATAAATTATATTTAATGCAGATTTGAGTAATATAAAAAAATAATGTTTTCTATCACGATTGAACGACATTTAAAAATATTAATCCCTGATTTAATTTGGTTAGATCTTGGTTGCAAAGCCTTCTATACCTTCTATATTGGGTTGTTTGTAATATGCGAGTTAGAGTGAGTTACATTTGTTTAATTGAGTAAAATAGAGTAAATAATTAATTAAAATAATTGAAACTTACATTAATTATCGTTGTTGAAGTTTCAATCATGATCGCTTTCTTCTGCATGAGAGAAAGCGTGTGAAAGAGAAAAACGAGAGTTTGCACGTGCTCCACTGGAAGGTCTGAATATCCAGGAGGAATTTCGGAGGACAAGCAGTTTTCAGCCAACGTGTCGAGGACTCTCTTGAGGATGGACACCACGAAGGTTTCCTTGTTGTCAGACTTCAAAAGGAGAACTTGCACCATCACGGCGAGCGAACGCGGGTACAAACCCAAAGGCCACCTTCCAGTCCCGCTCAAATCGATTGTCAACTGCTCGAGGAAAAATGTCGTCAGATTCCCCGATAAGAAATTCTGGGCTATCATGTTCTGGACGAGTTTAGCCAATTCCGATGAGAATTGAAGAAAAAGCGAATTTAAATCCTCATCGAAAATCGTCGATATTGCACCTGGAAACAATAAACGAAATAATTTTTTTAAATCCATCTCACACCATCGCATCTGAGGTTTCCAAAACAATATATTAATATTATTTAATAAAAATTACAAAATATTTTTGGCGTAATTATTTTTTTACGTTACCAATTTCTGTAGTTGACTTTTCAAGATCAAGATCTTTAAGGACAATTGCTAAAAGGGTAAGAATCTGCTCATTGCAGTTCATTTTGGCGATTTTTTGCAAAATTGGATTCGAATTTGCAATAATGTCCCTCGTTAGCAGAGATACAACTTTTAAAGCCGAGTTCATAAACTGAAAAATTAAAATTAAATTAAGTTCAAAAATTTAATATTTCATTCAAAGTAAAAAACAGCATGAAAACATTTAAAATAATCATAGTTAAATAACATTTAATTATAGCTAATTACTTAATTAACCAAAAGCCATAATAATATATATTACCCCAAGTGGACTCTCTCGATCATGAATAAAAATTTCTTGAAAAAGATTGAAAATGTTCTCTTCAGATTTATTGGAATCCAGCACTGGAGATTTCTTTCCAATGTGATCAGCTCCAAAGCTCAGCTCAGCTTTCTCATGATTCTCTACGGAAAGCACCGATTCAAACCATTTGCCAAGAATTGGCTCATCATCCGTTTCAGTTTGATTGCTCGCAATTTCCCCTTCTCCAGCTTTCCCTTCCGAATTGCGTCTTCCTCGAGCCACCGCTTCGTCCGCATCCTCATCATCCTCATCGTCCGGCTCGTCCTCGTCTTCCGTGGTCATCAAGTCGGAAACGCTGTGATTATCATTTTCATCTTCAATTTCCAAATCAATGTTGTCATGTTCGCCAACGGCCGAATGTTCCACTGCCACGACTCGGCTGCTATTCCCATTGTTCTCGTCTTCACTGAACATATTGCTGGACAACTCGAGACTCGTCTCGGCTGCTTCAAACGTCTCGTTCAGATTCTCCTTCTTGGCCTGGCTGGTGAAATACTTGGCGAGTTTGAGTCGACAGGACTTGCGATAGCTCAGAGTCGTGATTTGAATGAGGATTTCAATGAAGTTGAGCCCATCGAAAAATATCTTAATTCGATCACTATTGCTAATTTGGTAATCGAGCTTGAAATTGGAAAGGCGAGATCCAGTAATTTTGGAATCAGTCATTGGGGCGTAGGGTTGGAGGAGACTCTGGAGCATGTCGATGGCATGGTTCGTCATCGCTGTCAACATTTCATTCCACACTTGCTGGACAGCAATGAGACTGATTTTCTTTCCTTTCTCTTTGCCATCAGAAGTTTTTTGCGGTTCAGACTGGCTCACGAAGCTCATGTATGAATGGAAATTGAGGAGAAGAATCCTTGATTGAGTTAAATTGTAGTTTAGCCAAACCTAAAATATTTAACAAAAAGAGTTTTTATTGTAAATTATCTTAATTAATTCGAAGCTTTTTGAACATTAACATTAATTAAATTCAAAGTTTTTATTTTTATTTGTGAAAGATAGTTCACGACTTTATGTATTTCAAATATTAGAAATATAAATAACAAATATTTCATTCATACCCATTGAGGAAGGCCTGAATTGTCTTTAAAAATAGATAATATTTTCCTCTGGGTCCAAACAACTTCCGAAATGATCCAAATTCCAATTTCATATTCGCTCTCGTTGAGTGGCCCAACGGCCTGTGTTTCTTTTGGTGGTGTAGGATAGAAATATTGAATCAGTGCAAAAGACACATTCCCGACGGCAACTGCAAGCTGGTTAAGGCGATGGATGTCGACTGAAGTCAACATGCTTTGAAGCGGCATCGAGAGCAACTTGTACACCAATTTCATTTCTTCCGAAAGAGCTGATATGTCAATACTAAAATACAAACAATATTATCTGGTTAGGTGAAACTTCATAAAAATTACAAAATGATGTTCTCAATGAAAGATTCATTTACCAAGGATTTTTTGGGTTCGAAGTTTTTGAATAAATAGGTTGAACTGAATCTGCCGTTAAACTTATCGACTCGGGGCAGAAATTCTTTAAATGAGGTAAACTAAGACATAGTTCAACAAAGGTTTGACCGGCTCGAATGCTTTGAAAAATCTGAAGAACTTCATTTGAAAAGAGTTTCTAGAAACAATTAAATTAATTAATCTGACAATTCGTCACAAATTATTTTCATCACAAATAATGTTCGTCATATCTTTATTAAATTGTTTAAATTTAATATATTTTTTCCTTACATTCAAAGGCTTATCATGAGGAAAACTCAAAACAGGTAAGGCTATTTGATCATAAAGAAGAACAGATGGATCAAGTCGACTTCTACGAATTTCTTTAACAGCCGAAGCTGTTCCTTCTTTATCCCAAGTGCCTATAATTTCATCAAACACATTTATTTTTTATAATTACATCAAACAAAAAAATATATAGGGAATTTTATCTTAATTAAATGAAATTTATACTTGGAGATGTTGATTGTATCTTGGTTGGAAGATCCTGGCTTTTGAGTAATGCTAAGATGCAAGAAAATTCGTCTTGAGCCAAGATTAATGTTCCAGAACAAAATTCCTGAAAATAAAATATTATTGTTTAAACCCCATCTACTATTTCACGCACACTTGAATAAGCATTCGTAAGGTTTTTTATTCAACGAGATATCAATTACATCAATTGGTCTTTTTTGAGAAAGTAACCTGAATTGAGTTTATGTAGGTCTTAAGGTTCAAAATTGGGTGAGATGTTTTGAGGATGTGAGTAAACCGACTCAAGAATGACTCGCAAAGAATTTTGGCAGCTTGACAAGCAACAGGAAAGCTTGATCGAGGCACTAGAATATTTAATCAAACCTTATTAAAAATTCATGCGCTTTTACTTTACGCAAAATTTCATACGCATCGCTTCTCCATATTCCATATGACTCATTCAAAATTGCTTAATTTGATTAGCAAATTGTTAAGATTTTTTGGATTCTTACGTAAATCTGTGTTGGTTGCTGCTGTGATGACATGGGCAGAGAGGACTGTGACGACGTCGTAGAATACATAATAAGGATTGCTTTGGCTAACGGTTTCTACAAAGTCTTTCTCACTGAAAATAATTAAAATGAAAAATCAACTTTAATAATTAAAAATTGAAGAAATAGTACAGTTAACCTAACATTAATCATTAATCAATCGTAGATAACAAATCATCAAAATCAATCTTTCAATCTAGATCAATCAAAACTCAAAACTTTCCACTTTATATTTAAAAATTTATTAAAATACGCGAACAAATCTGAGGAAATCTTGACATCTGTCACAATTAATTCCTCAGTCTGTTATCTAATTAAGGTAAATTATATTTTTTACCTCTCAACAATGGCTCGAATAAGTGAAATCACTTCGTTCTTGGACAATGAGCCGACGGAGTATGCGACGAAGGGCTTAATGATCGCACTCCAATCAACTGTCCCACCGGTTCCTCCGCCAGAATTTGCAGCCATTTTGGCGAGTGACAATTCAACTTTGACTTCTTGATCCCACCAGCCTCTGCGAGATCGTGAGTCAGCAACTTGGGCTTATTTACAAAATCTCAAATTGACTGAGAAAGGAACTTGGGATTAGAATTCTCTGGGGTTCCTAAGTTTGGTCGATTTCTTTCACTTGCATGGGTACGGGAGTTAATTGTTAAATTTAATGTTTAATTATCTCTCCTCAGCTCCTTGACTTCTTGCTCGAGTTGCAGTCCCAGTGCAGCTGAGATCCTACAGATGAATGAAGGCGAAGGAAAGAGATATGATGACCATACGTGTATACGAGACATATAGCAGACTATAGTCGCCCCTCAGTCCAACCACGGGATCTTAGATGTCCCACCCGACTCCCGGCTCCAACATCAACAACGTCATCATCCGACCCGAAAACTCTTTTCATCCTAATTCTATGCTCTGGCCAAATCCAGACGCGAATTGACAATTAAATTAATAGGCATTATAACTGATGGTTCGCTTCAACTGACTCTAATATGTTCATTTGCATTTTTCATATTTGTGATAAAACATAAAGGAAGTTGAGATGCTAGCGCATGCACGAGAAATGCACACAAATGGAATGCAAAATAAACGTTCTCTTTGTTAAACATGATGTGTTAATATTGTTAATATTCATAATTTAAGGAATAATTTAGGCAAATATAGAGGTTAAAAAATTATTTTCTATTTATTTTTACATTTATTATTATCATAATGGTTAAAATATTCAGAAAATTTTTTATTCTCATCCAAAACGCGTCTGAAGTCATTGACCATGTCTCAGGTTTATCATCCACATTATAGAAAACTTGTTTATTTAATGACTAAATAAATGTTTTGAGATAATAAATTAACGAGTTCGTATGTTTAAAGAGTGCAAAAGAGAGTTAATTTTTTCAGTAGCACATCATTAACTTTATTTTACTTAAAAGTATTAGATTGAAAACTTATTGCTTTTGTTACATTTTTTCTTAATTATTTACTAATTAATATTAGGTACTTAACTTGGAAAAGTCTTCTAACAGCCAGCTGTTTTGCTTACGTACTTTTAATTTAATCATAATTAACGTCAACGCCATTGATTTTAAAAGAGTATAGGATTACACATTTCTGTATTTTGGGTAATGCAGAACAATCTACTTAATTTATTTGTGCACACAAAAATTATGTTATATTAAATATTACATTAGCATCGAGTTACAAGAGTACGAGATGAACGATAAATTCAAATAAAGTAATTGTGCGTGAAGAGGAAAGGGAGGGCATGCATACAATATATTGATAAAGTTTGAATAAATTATATAAATTAAAATATAAAATTAATTCTTATTTATTATATTTGTACTTGAAACTATTTATTTTAACTCATTAAAAACTAACCATATGAAATACTGCGTATCACTTTTCATATATCTAACAACTTTTAGATAATATATTTAATAATTTTAATTAACTCTAATATATAGTAATATTTAATATCTGTATTATGTATAAGTAACTAGTAAGCTTTTCGTTAGTTTGCAATTTGAGAATTCAAAATCCAGTTTGTTATGTTATAATATATTATCATAGCCTAAAGAATATGAAACTATTTATTAATTATATTTAATGTTTCATATTTGTTTTGACTTATTAAGATACTGTCTTAATAAATACAAGTAAATTGTATTCAAGAATTTAGAGAATTGTGCAATTTTTAATTATTCGTAAAATTATTAGGTTTGTTAATCACGTTATATTTGGTAAATAACTATTATTTAAAATCTATTTAGGTATTGTAATGGTCCTATGTTTATTGCATTTCTCGGTTTACTAGGTAATTATGAATTAGATACCTAATTTAGTAAATGAATGTTCCTTTATTCTTCTTCAACCATGGTTGATGTTAAATAAGACCAAATCCTTCTGATCCTTCGTTAATTGCGAGTCTGAGAGATTTTTCGAAATTCTCATATGTCTCATGTTCAGGGAGACAAAGTTGGTTAAAGCAGGTGTGAGCAGTTGGGAGATTCCCGAAGGTTGGTGAAGGAGTGATTTGAAAGAGCGGAGAAAGTTCTTTGAAGCCTCCAGGAGGGAGCAAAGAACACCCGGTAGTGAATTGAAGCAATCGGGCTTTCTCCTCTTCCGTCATATTCGCGACGGCTGTCCAAAACCATTCCAAGCTTCGTTGGCCAATCGAACCACTGATGATATGATGCTCCCGCAATTCCGTTACTGAAAATTCGCTGTTTCCGCACATGAGGAGCTTAAAGTCAAAAAATAAATATTAAACAATAATTAAACACAATAAATACTCATGTCTTAAATTTTTACTCCCAACCAAACAGATAATTTATACACTATATTTATGATATAGTAAATAAATATGTAATTTGGAAAAATTGGTAAAATATTTTAAAGAATATTTTTAAATAAATTTGTTAAATATACCTCAAGTTCATTCTCATCGAATATTGTTAAAAGCTCATCCGGCACGAGCTCATTGAGTCCTTTGAGGAAAGCATCAACTTCAGGCTTGACTTTCGAGGCGAGCTTGTATTGAGCCAAAGCGTTGAGGTAATCTTTTTTATTCTCGTTCGTGACGGGGATTTTGAAACCATCGGGGACTAAATCGACGACCTATCAAACCAACATTTAATTTATTTACTCCGCTCAAAAGAAAGAGGTGAACATGAGCTGAAGTGGAAATGGATTTACCTTTATGAGCTTCCCCATGGGATCGTACTCTTCTTCAGTGAAGTTGAGTTCCATTGGTTCCACGTCATTCTCAAGGATGAATTTAATCTTTCTCAGGTACAGCTCAGGATCATCTTGCTCGAAATACTTAAAGGATGAAAAGTAATGGAAGAAATTAGGAATTAAGAAAGCTAATAATGGCAAATAAGCTCAAGATCGGCTTTTCAACTCACTTTGTAATGGACTCTCAGGCCGATGAGCTGAGCAAGGAAGGAACGAGTAAACCTCGCTTTGACCATCTGTCTGTACGCGGCTCCCAAGGAAGACTCGTAAAGGCATTTTCCAACGATTCTCCCAGCCTTAAATGACATAATGGCCCTTTAGGATTTCCCTTCCTTAATCATGGAATAATATTAATTGAGTGGGAGTTCTGGTCTAGAATACCATTTCATAATGTTTCAGCTTCCACCGGGAGTTTGGATTCGGATGAACCAGACGGGAGTCACCAAATGAGGAGAATAACCCGACTGGGTTTCCACTTTCAAACAACTTTGAGCAATTGATTTCGAACCATTCCCGACGAAGTCCGCCCCAGTCGATCCCTAAATTCCCATCCATTTCCATTTAGCATGATAATAAGGCAGGGAAATTTGGAGAAAGGTACAAGGGGAAAGTAGTTATGTTTGTTCAAAGTAATGGCAAGAGAGAAAGTAGAAGGAGTTGGAAGGCAACAAGGACTTTTTAATTTAATTAGCTCTTTCTAAGTAATACCTTGTTCCCCGAGAAAACTAATTTCAAAGTTTCTGCACCAATCGCTCGTCGAGAGACCCTTCGTGGCCTTCCAAGTCTGCGAAATTAAGGGCAAAGGTCAATTTATTCGTCTCACCATTAACTTCATCTTTCTCATCTTAAACTTACGCTTTCAACGATATTCTCTCTTGTGATCTTCAGGGTCATTTTCTCTCTAGGGTGTTTTCGATGAACTTCACGAAGTTCTTTGAAAAAATGTTCCTGTTTGTCTTGAAATGTCTCAGAGCCGCCTGGAAAATCCAAGGTTAATCATAAGTAAGCATTTATGGATTTACTTTTAAAACATGTCAAATGCAATGCGCTGTAACTTTTGGTCAAATCATTTACCTATATTCCTTAGAAGAAAGTGAACAAAAGTTGCTACTACTATTTTTGCATCTCGCATTGCTAATTTAATCACTGGCTGAGATCCATCGTCGATTAAAATTGTTGGAACTTCGTCGAAATTATTTGCAATAAGAAATTGAAGCTAGAAATTAGAGAATTGTCATTAAAAATTCTACGATTCGATAAAGCCGAATAAACTAATGTTAAAATAATAATAGATAAAGATATTGAAGTAATACAAAAGCTTTCAGGTTTTCAATTTCGTATACCTTTGTGTTTGGAGAAAGTCGAAACGTTGCTAATTTAATGGGTAGAAGTTTAAGGAAATATTCTTTAATCACAAGTTGCTTGGATGAGACGCTGACGTAGACTTTTCTAGTCTTGTTCTGCACTTCAGATCCAATTTGAAGGACTCTTCCTTCATAATACACGTTCGGACTCTTTGCCACAATGTTCTTCTGAACTCCATTAGCCTCAATCGAATTCAACGTGAGGATGTCGAAACGTCCATTTTGCACGGGTTTATTGTCATAAGTGAGTGTTCCTCGGAAAACACCTGAGTCTGGGAATCGGATTGTGAGAGCAACGCGTCCAGAATCCGGATTCATAGGGGAATACTTGGCCATCTCTTGATCTTGAGAAAATTGGACGGTACAATTACTTGTTGTGGAATGAGAACCGTTTTTCCCAACCTAAGAATTGAAATGCATTTAGTAATTTCAAAATATTAAAAAAAACGCTAACTCATTACATGTCCAAATGAATAAAAATCAATCTAATAATAAATTAAAAAATAATTATTTAATAAATAAAAAATAAAAAAAATAATTCGGTAATACATTTTCAATTACTTTCTCTGTAACAAAACGAAAAAGATTCAAATTGAAATCCTGCGGTCGACAGCTGTTTCCGAAAGAGTCTCTCGGCTCAATGACTAGTTTATGAGGAACTCCAGTTACGCAAACAACCGTAGAGGTCTGGCGAAGAAAAATTGTTTTGAGGGGATCAATCACTCCAGGGAGGAAGGATTTCCTGTTATCACGATGAGGAATAAATCATTCATCAATCAACTCTTTCAAACAGACTTATCGTAATTGAACTCATTTGTATGGTGGTTGTAAAACAAGCTTACAAGAAAGGACTTCCAGTGATGTGATTATTCTCGACCAGGACATTAATTGAGTATTGGCCTGCTTTCCTAACTGAGAATTTGATGTTCACGAGATTTGCATCATTCGGGTTTTGACTATTCCCTCCAAATTCAGTGACAACGGCAACTCGTTGAGAATCCTTTTTCACCTCTATGAGAATGTTATCTTTGTCACAAACGGGATAAGGGCGTCCTCCGCGTTGGAAAAACTGGAAAAATATTTTATCAACATAAATTACATGGCTTCACACGTTATTGATCCAATTTGAGGATTATTGTGCAGAAAGAAGTATTTTACTTATTATATTGTAAAATGCATTTACTATTTGAGGAAATAAGTATATTATATGAAATAAGTACAATATTTTATAGGTACTTACTCTCACGCTGAATGCGACCGTCTTTCCAACAGAGATTGGATCATTCCAATCAAACTCAACTTTGCAGTTATTCGCAAGAGAAAATTTTCCAGAAACATATTGAAGAATGGCCTGCTTCGCGTCGAGCATTTGAGGAAAACATGATGCAACGGCCCCGAAACCAGTCACACTAAAACCCAATTGAGAATTTAGAATAATAATTCTTTAATCCTAATTAACTCACGTTGGTTCCTTCTATTTCCAAGCAATATACGTCGAGGGATAGATTCGTGATATAATGGCTTGATGTATCTTTAAGACCCCGGATAAAAGTGTCTACATATCGAAAAATATACCAACAAAAAATAATTCTTTAAACTAAACATGTTAAATCAGTCAATTTTGAATAGGAATACGGTTTTACGGGCGCCGCTAATTATCAAAACTTTTGATATGTTTTTCGACTAAATCGATAGTGGAGATCATGAATCTGATGTCGGTTAGAGAGGGGGGGAAAATTAAGTAAAAAAAAGTTAAAGCAAATTTAACATGAAGTTCTATTATTACTTACTAATCATCTAAATCAGAGTCACTATTGAGATAATCACTCGCATGTCGAATATCAGGAAAGTAAAGCGAAGAAGCAAATGAACAAAACAATAAAAACCTAACCTAACCTAACCTAACGACAATGATAATGAAAGACGCCACCAATAGAAAATGAACGAAATTAAAGTACGAGAGAAAGGAGTGAAATAAAGAGCAAAAAGCGCGAAATTGAAATGTGCTATTTTCTCAGAAAACTGAAGCAAGTATTAAGAGAATTTAACCAACTTCAACTAACCTTAACTCTTCAATTATAAGTTTCCCCCACTATTAACCATCAGAATCATGATCATCACTATCGATTTAGTAATTGAATGTTTTTTAACGCTTAAAGTATCATTTCACCCACATTTCGCCCACTGCAAGTTATTGATAATATTTTCATCCTATAACTTCCATAAACGCTTATTGTGAGTAATTCTGAGCTATAAAGTAAATTTGTGGCTAAAAGCAGACTCATCTAATATATATTTTATTTGATAAAAATATTTCACGAAGGATTTATAGAATTTATACTCAAAGATCGATCACTCGGTGCATATTGCTTCAAAGGGAAAGTTCAAAGGACAACATGATCTTGTCAAACAAGTCTTTGACACTTTGTTCATAAATCGAAAAAATTACCTTAACGTTACGAGCAACATTGTCGAGACTGTTCCTGTAAATTAATTAAAAAATAATTGGGATTAAAACTTCACAGCAAAACAGAAGTATCAATCTATTTTCAACATGCCATCAATTAATTCACTCATCAGAATTAAGTAAAAGGCCTAAAGTATCGAAAATGTCATTTTTAACTAACCCCAAGAATTCCACACAGATTGCTGGTCAAAAGAAACTAAACGATTCCACAAGTTTTCCTTTAACGCCTCGAGTTCTAAATGCATAAAGGGTCATTAAAAATGTGAATTAACTAAAATTAGTATTAATGTTCACCAGAAAGTCCAGATGGGAGATTCTCTCTTGCACTATTCCACATCGGCACAATCTTCTCCCCAATGAGATGTTCGAGTTTTCTAAAATCCTCGAACCAGTATGCGTCTTCTATTGAGTTCACACCAAGGCTGTTAAACCTATTAAGAATTCCTTCAGATTACCGATACGCCCAATCTCCCGAATTTATCTCTCTATGCCCTCAAATCCACGCATTGGGAACTCTCAGTCTCCCCTTGAGGGGAAATCAATGAATTAAATATCTCAATAAAAGCATTTATCTACTAAACTTCTATAATATAGACTACTAAACTACTTTATCTCTATAAAAGTATCAACTAACTATACTAATATATTTATAAAAGTATCTACTATTTTTTATAAAATAAATTTAGTAGTGATATTATCTTACTTTGGAGCATATTCCAGGAGGCCGTGGTCGTCTAGCCAAAGACGGAGGATGAGTCTTTGCCTGAGGATGAAAGCCGCTCTCTTCAGCCGCTCTCTGTCTTGATCAGGAATGGAAAGGTAAAGGGTGGAGGGCTCGGGACTTCCTTCTTGGCCAACGAGTTCTTGAGTCAAAAGTTCAAGTTGAACCACAGACACAAGCGTTACGACCCCTGTGGATGACATAAAAACAATTTAAATACACACAAGTTGGAAACTCCTCACTTCTTCTCAACTTTCCTCTCTCTTATATGTAATTATGAGTAGTTAACGACATTTATCTTGCTTTGTAATCATTACAATAACTATGAGTAAACTAACTAATGAACTCATTTATGTACGCTATTGTGCTACTTGAGTACTTAATTAAGAATTAAACTCAAAGCAAATTACTATAATACATTTTTAATTTTTTAACTATCAACTTAATTTTATCAGGAGGAACATAAAAGAACTTCATCAAGGGTATTAGCTATATTATACAAACATGGGGGTCTGAATCATCATTTTATATCATTAATATCATCATGATTTCATCATCATGATTTGGGCCCTTTTGTTAAAAAGTTTTCTTTACTTTCCCTTTATTTGCTCTTTAATTACTGCCAGAGTCAGATTTCAATGTCTCAAACAGAGAGCTCAGATCCAATTTCCATCTCAAATTACCAGTTTTGTTTAAAACTCTCCAGTTAATATTGGACAAAGTTTATTTTGAATAGAACTCTAGAGAAATGTATATCTACTTATTAAATAATGATAAATTCTTTTGTTCACATTCGAGCTCAAAAACAAATACATAATCGATAAAATGGATAAGAGTTCTTGCAGTAAATACAAGTAGAAAAATCAAAGTGAATGAATATAAGTTTGGTATAAGTTAGAATAATTTAGATATACTCTAGAAATGAATGGATTGCGTCTCTGCGTAGAATAGTAGGAACTCATTCCCGCAGCCTAATTAAAATTGCACTAATTGTCTTTGAGCAGTTTGGAACGTCTGGATTCTTGCGGATAATCCAGGAATGAAATATTTAAATTGAAGCAAATGAGATTCAATCATTTTTACTCCTATAACTTATGTTTCTTGTCTTTGGAAAGAAAGGGAAACGCTTAAATGGAATGCTGGCATTTTCATGTACACATTACACATCACGAAAGTTTGAGAAAAATGGGCCAGAAAGATTCCAAACTTCAATTCCTGCACGGTCTTTCAAAACCGCGTTCAATTTCAATGGAAATTCTTAAAAATAAAAATGATATTAAAAATCTGGCAAATAGACCTCCTCGTCAATTTAACAACAAAAAATTCATTTTCGGGGTTGAAATCATAGGGAAGAGATTACACTTTCTACTAACTTCAATTACATAAATATATTTTGCTATATTTTAGGTCTAAGAGCCTATACATTACGCTTATTTAGGCTTATTCTCACGCTTATATCTACTAATACATAAACATTACTATCAGTACTTTAGACATTACATTATGGACAATGGATCAGAAATAATTGAAAGTTCTTTTCAAATGTAATACTTTTTATAACAGTACACACATAGAAAAGCAAAGTTATTTCAAAGATATTTACGGATGAAAGCACAGGATAGAATACGGACTAGAGGTAAAAAGTACATAAAACTCGAATAACTACTAGAGCAAACAAGGATGTCGTTAATGTATAATTCGGTCAAAAAGAACTATTTGACTTTACATCCTTATCCTTTCGCGCTTTCGGGCATTCGTATATTTGTCTTGGAGCAGAGTAAATGAGTTTTACTGTAAAATGTGCTTGCAGTAAAGTTGTGAGAAATTAAACGTGTGCTAACTCTATTAATCAAACACATACCATGAGTTCCAATGGGTCGAACTCCTATCATAATCAACTAAATTTTGAACAGTTGGTAATTGTTTCGTAAACAATTATTTAGTTTAAATTTTGAGTATTTTGACAATTTGTTCAATTTCACTTGACTGTCGCAGAGTGGTATATTGCAAATATGTATTACGTAGTACGGACGTCTATCTTCTCCCTGTGTATTATATTGGAATTCACACCAATGTATTAGTAATATCAAAATATGATGTGCCTCTATATAAGTGTTATATAAGACGCAAGAATCTCATACGGAGAGAAAAATTCTTTTCCCCCGAGTCGACGGAGTATTTAATGCACTGTGTCCTTATTTACAATCCTTTCACTCTCACTTTCACTTTCCTACTTATCTCCTCATGGACTGTTCTAGTGTTTGTGTACTTTTGGCCCACTCGCTTCCGCCAATTGGGCAGCTGAGGGTGGGAAGGCAATAAGTGGAAGTTGGGTTATTAATGAGAGATTGATGTTGGGCGAGAGGAGGAAGAGGCAGGTAAAAAGGTTAAGTTCTCCACTAGGAATTTTCGAGAAAATAAAAGAGGATATATGGAAGGAGCTCAAGCTCACGAGACGGAGTCCTCCTCTCCTCGAGTCCAAATTAGAATAAGAATTACTAAAAAGCTAAGGTGGAACGCTCCAGCAAACTTCTTTCACTGCAATTTTCCTGGTTCGACGGAGAAAATCGATGGGGAGAATCTTGCGTTGCGTGCTTCGGTTCCTTTTATTTTATTGCTAAGCCTTCTGCCTTCGTCTTCCTACCCCGACCCTTTGACCTTATGTATTTTGTTCATATAGCGAACCATTGGTCAATGCATATGAATCAACTCCATAAATACAATTATATGCTCATCGAGAATCAGTTAATAAAGGTTTTTTGAAACAGTTTATGTGGTTTCTTTCACATTGCATTGGACCATGCACATGGAGGTTTTTTGGGCTACTGACCTATATATAAATATAAGTATTTACACAATAAATAAAAATATTATTTGATTAACCAATATATTAGTAATATATAATACGTGGATTATTGTGTATGCAGCTTGGCGTAAGTATTTACGGTATCTCATACAAGTAATATAAATCTATTTTATATTAAATGCCTATGAGTTTACTGAAATACATGTCTTATAAATTATTGCGATTTTATTGCGATTTTATTTGTCGTGATCTCGTGATATGAGATGAACAGAGAGTGTTTGGAGATTATTATGTCCATTAGATTGAAGGCAATAAAGGGGTGTATGCTACTTTGTAAAGAATATATTGCCAAAACAAATGGATATAAACAATTGAATTGTTTCATTTTACGTCCTTTATACTCACTTTCATAACATGAAAGCTAATGGACGTTTGCTGAGTCGTTAATAAAGCAAACGAGTGGAGAATTGTGCGGAGAAGAAATCAGGAATTGTTTTTTTTATAGAATCAATCATTCAATTTGTTTCGACGACTGGAGAAATATTTTACACGAGAAACATTTTATGACAACGAATTATTAATATATTGGATTTGGCGAATCGCCATTTTACGATTACAAGCTTTTCCCTAATATTGAAACATTATCCACGTCAATGAGCTGTTTAGTCTCTATTGAAAAGCAGATCAATCATAGTAATTCGTATTTTCATTTACATCCGAATAGCTCAATGGTAATTGAGCATAAAACATTCCTAAAAAGAAACGAGTCAAGTCAGGTGGAAAAACTGCCGATTTAATTACTACATAACAATTAGCAGATATGATAAGCAAATAAATAGTCGCTTGCTGAAGAGCCTTTTAAAATGGTAATTACTTCCTAATGAGAATGAAATATTAAAAACGGGAACTAATTTAGCAAATGCACTAAAAATGCAAGAGATTACATGTAAAGCTATTTGTTAAAGTAAGGATGATATTTAATTAGATAATGATGATCATACCTATATTATTCAATTAAAAAGCTAGTATGCATTATGTTCAATGGTTAATTATCATAGGTTAATTATCCTTACTCTAAAATTCAATTAGTAAGATTAACATTAAAAATATCAATATACAGATTGAAATTCCATGAATTCTAAACAATTCTCTGATATTGAAGTAATTATTTATAATTAAGTTATCCTTATCAATCTGTGCATACAAGTATGTATGCAAAAAGGCAGTAAAAGGATGAAAATCGATAATGGCGATTCCGGTTATTTTCAGTTAATGTAAAATAAATAATGGAATAAAGAGTAATTGGGGTACTTACCAAATTCCTTGAAATTGTCCGATAACTTATTGAGATCATTTTCGTGTAGCCAGAGTTTGAGGTCTTCGGCGAGGTCTATGGAGTTCGGAGAACTTTCACCTGGAGAAAGTTTCTCTTGACTTTTCTCGTGATTCGATTTGAAATGAGTTTTGATGAGATCGAAGAGGAAGACGGAGCCTAAACTAATAATGAGTCCGAGAACAACCCATTTAATTCCCACGAAGAAGGAGGAGGAGGAATCATCTTCGACGAGACGGAGTCTTCTGAATATTGATTTCATCATTTAGTAGCAGACTGAATGAAAGGATACTGCGTCCAACTTCGGCCCTAACTTTGATCTTTTCACTTTGAAGGGAAATGAGCAGGCCTCAATGTTCGCACATCTTTCAGACGAGAAGCTCGTGGGGAAAATGGAAAGGTCATCATTCATACTCCTTACATTTACCTACTTCACTTTTATTATTAGTATTATTAGATCACGATGCAGGATATGTTCGATATTGAGCTGATCAAATGTCCAGTGGCGTTGATGGAGATTGAATCGAAGATATCACATTTCTGATATGTGATGATGTGATATCATATTCATGGATATGTTTATTCGATGAACAAGTTGCAAATTAAAATGACTATTTTATACAGTTTATATATAACGTTGAAGGAGTCTTTTAAATTGATTAATAAAGTCAATTACGCTTATTATCAAATTCTATAAATACTTATTTACGGTCTTTATAAGTAATATTTATATTGGTCTTTTTAACGAACTGTTGGTCAATTTTTAAGGTAAAAAGTTTTGTTTTAGCTAATAAATTGAGGCTTCATACACCTCACAAACACAATGAGCACGACTTAAAATCAAGTTTACATAATTTAGAGCACTTATTTACAAGTGACCTACTGATCTAGAGTAGTGATGATCGTTTGTATTAATACTATTAATATTGACTTCCAATAAAATTGTTTTTAAATTGAAAAGGATATTTCAAATGAATTAAATCAATTTTAATATGATATGAACTAATAAACATTAGGTTTTGTCAATGTCTAAAGATTAACGATTTATAAATTTTTACTTACATATTACTTTTATGAAAGTTAATAAAATTTTTGGAATGACTGAGAAAACATCACATTGGATACTGGGGTTTGGTTTAATTTCGTTCACTGATAAAATAAATCAATATTGTGTGGTATGATTAATAATTTGTCTTTAGAAGTTCAATCTAGTTAGCTAAATATGTTCTACTAAAATTCTTCGTTTGACGATTTTCGTTGGTCGTAATGTTTTACCTAGAATAAAAATTATATTTAACTTTTTCAAAGATACCTATTGAAGAGAAAATGGTGATTTTCATGGCCGTCAGTTTTTCACTTATATGGAACTAAAATTCTATTATCAAAACAGTTAGTTAAGTCCAGTTAAATCTAGTGTTCTTGTTAAATGTTTCTTTCAATAATGTGAATAATTTTCCTTCCTCAAAACTAGAGATTCATCTCTGCTCTATTACCTGTAATAAAAGCGGCAAACAAACATTTCTCTTTCCTTCGCACGTCACAACTCAACTCACACTCATAATCATTAAATAAAATCAGTAATTTGAGAGAAGTAAGGGTCTGAACAGTAATTTTTTTATATTTATAATTTACTAATTGTTGGTTATCTAAGACATGGCATTTCGGAGACGCTTCATTGGTAAGTCATTATTATGTAAAAAGTGAAAAAACTAAACATTTTCTATAAAATGATTTGCATTTAGACATTTATTTTATAGGTAGGTAAGAACGGAATTGCCTTTTTTAGAGATTGGAATATTGACATTAAATAATTTATACTAACATTAAAAGAGTGCACTCTTATAAATGTAACTTCAATTTATCATAGTATTATTTGATCATCTTTAGATATTGGTGCCAACTTGGTTGATGAAATGTACCAGGGATTCTATAATGGGAAAAAATACCACGAATGTGATTTGGACAATGTGCTTCAACGAGCATGGAAAATTGGAGTGGAGAAAATATTCATTACTGCTGGGAATTTGGAAGATTCGGAAAATAGTGTACAAATGGCTAAATCTGATGGTAAAATTGTCTTCCTTATAAATTGCATCCAAAATTACAAAAAATAATCAAATGAAAACTTTCTCTAAAAGAATTCTTTATTTTTGATTATGATATTTAATATTTATTTAGATCGGCTCTTTAGTACTATTGGTGTTCATCCGACGAGGTGTTTAGAGTTCAATACAAAATTCACTGATCCATCTTTATATATTGAAAAATTGAAATCCATCCATTCTGAAAACCCTGGTAAAATCATCGCTCTTGGTGAGCTTGGCCTTGATTACGACAGAACAAACTTTTGTGACATTGAAAATCAAAAAAAGTTTTTGAAACTCCAACTTGAGGAATTAGGAAATGCAATGAATTTGCCTCTTTTTCTACATTGTCGCGGAGCCGCTTCGGACTTGCAAGAAATTCTTAAGGCAAATAAGAAAAATATTCCAAAAAGTGGAGTCATTCATTCATTCGACGGAACACTTGAAGAGATGAACGAATTTGTTAATATGGGCTATTACATCGGGATTAATGGATGGTAATAAATATATTATTGATTACCTAAACATATTTTTCCAATATTTTAAAATGAAAAGTTATTTTTAAAAGCTAAATATAAAAGATTTAATATTTTAATATTTTAGCTCGCTTAAGACAGAAGAGAATTGTAAAGTCGTTTCAGAGATACCGATGGATAAACTGATTCTTGAGACGGATGCTCCTTGGTGCGGAATTCGCCCTTCACATTTCTCTGCAAAGCTAGTAAAGACAAAATTTTATGCTTCGAAAAAGATATGGGATGAAAATCAAATGTACAAAACTCGGAATGAACCCCAAACAATTCTTAATGTGCTAGAAGTGATTGCTGGATTGAACAGTGTTGACGAGCTTGAGTTGTGTGATAGAATTTATGAAAATACAACTTCGCTATTTTTCTAAATAAAATCTAATCATGATCATGAATTCTATTCAGTATTAATCTATTAGCGTTATTCTCATTCATCACTTGTTGAGAGATTTTCACAGGGCATTCAGAATCTTTTTTTCTTTCTCTTTTGAAAATCTAAATACATCTTCGTATGGATTGTATTTGTTATCTTCAGCATCATTTTTTCTTTAAATGAAAAGATGAGAACATTTAAGGTTTCTACATTAATTTCGATCTTCTTTTTTATTTGACTTTATTGAAAAACAAAACTACAAATAGTTATATTGAGTAAAAATGAAATGAATTGATCTCATGATATCATTTGTCATGTATTGGTCACGTCATTCATGGCTATTGATAAGATACAACGAATGATTTATCATGGACAATCACGGGACCGCCAATTTATCTTATTGTTTTACTATGTCTACAGCTTAGATTTTATTTACTAAAAAGTTGTCTGCAACTGATAAAATTATGTCTTTCTGTTATATGTTTGGTGATATGCATAATTTCATATGTAATTTTCCATCAAAAACAATACGCCTCTTTTCAAGAGATCTAGTTTAGATACCCATATTCTCACATTTTTTCACTCAACATTTTTCTAATTAGTATGACAATTAAAAGCTTTCGGTTTTTACTACGCAAATTTACTTTTTAAATAATATGTTAAGTAATATATTTTCAGGGCTGAAACTGTAGCTGTACAATGAACTTTGTGGAATGATTTGAAAGCAACGACCGACAGGCTTTTAACTTTTTACAATGAATGACACTCTTATCTTTTCCATTTCTTGTACTTTAATTCACCGGCAGTATATTAGGTGTAATTGGGGTGTAATGACATTAAATAATGAGATAGGTGATAGGCTACATAAATATGGAAATTTTAGATGTCGAAAAGCAAATGACAAACTCAAGTCATAACTATCATTACCTATTCGAAATATATTTAGTGATATACGCATATCAATGTGTTAAATTAAATTATCTATTTAAGAATATTAAATTACTTTACCTAATGCATTTATGAGAAATTTATATTGATTTTCGGAGAATAATTATGGTACAAGAACATGCATACTATTGCTTCAATGCTATCATATTTGAATAAACTTACTGTTACGCATGTTAAAGGTTGGTTAAAGATATTGAACTACAAGAGACATTTTAAAAGTCCTTGTACATTATTTTCTATTGATTATCACTATCAGAAACAAAGCAAAGATTGATACATGGAGCTGTAACGTGGATAAGCACGAGTTCTTGTCCATGGTGTAATGATAGGAACCCCGGGTATATCCATCCTCTCACGCCGACGTACATGGGAGACGCAAAATTATAAATAAACTTTTATCTTCTTTCTTTCTTTCAGTTCATTTCAATTTGTGAGGAGATAAAGAAGAAAATAGTGAGAAAACCTCGTGTTCAGCAAGTGGAAGTGATGTGAGGTAAAGTGAATAATCTTTGACTCTCTTTGATAACTAAACGGTCGAAGGAAAAGAGATTGAGCGAGAGAAAGTTCCTTTCACGGTCATTCCATCATCTGTTCTCATCAGACTTTACGCGGTGGAGTTCCCGGTTCTTTCTCTCATATGAGAGAAACCCAATTGTGCAATGAAACCGGCAGATCAACCAACGTCCCCGAAAGAAAATGCCAGCTTTTTGTCGTCGCTTTATTTCTTGTAATCATCTTTTTTTCCTTCCTATAAAACTTATCTAATATAAGTAACTACATTATTTGCATTTATGATTTTACTGTGTGTTAAATTGAAACATAACTTCATAATGTTTAGTGCGAATTTTACAACAAAATTATTAGTCTTTTTTCTTAATTTTAGCAAGAAGGAAATCTGTCTTTCTTATTTATATTAAAACAGGATAAATAGAAATAATGGCAGTTTAATATTAAGAGATTTTCAAAAAATTTTCATAATATTAAGAATGCGTCGAATTTGCATTTTAAGCGTATTGAAGGATTTGCTAAATTCAAAATTTTTTGTTTGAACTTTAGTAGAAGTAGAAAATTTAGATTATTCCTTATTGGACATATAACATTAAATTACTTTTTATAATTTAAATTCATTTCATAATGAATATTAAATTGTGAATAAGAGAATATAAATATATAGGCATTATCAGTGCGACTATCATATATTGGGCATGTCTATATTTTTATGGAAAGTCTATAAGGCTTAAAATAAAAGAGACTTTGGAAGTCAATCGATAGACTCAAAAAACCATGTAAGAATTATGTATATGCATGCGAGAAGTCAATTAATGAATAACATGACCAATGTATTGCACTACAAATATTAATATCATTTTGTATCTCTTTTGGAATCAAGTCTATCGTTATATCTTTTTTATACTCATTAGATGAGTAAAACATATTTATTGAATATTATATAATCTTTTGAAATATTGAGAATTGACAATTGATTTGTGTTATTCTATTTATAATTTCATATGAATGTGGCTGTGAGTTTTGAGAAATATTTCACTAATTGATTTTAGCTGGCTCATAAAGCTGTTTCGCCTTGGAAGAAAGAAAGAATTGGAACTTGGTGACTTATATCGAGTTCTTCCAGAAGATCGTTCCTCAAAGCTCTGCGACAAATTAGAAGAAAAATGGAATGATCAAGTGATCAAGTGCAATGAGCATAATTTTCAAAGCGGTGTAAAGGAAAAAAGACCAAGTTTACTTAAAGTGATCATTCAAGTATTTGGGTTGAACTATGGCATGTTTGGTCTCATTGCCTGTTTTGAAGAATGCGTCATTAAGTATGAATTCCCATTTGTTTTATAACTACACCATAATTGTATTTAAATGTTATTTTTTAAAAATCAACAATAATATTGAACGAATTGACAGGATCATTCAACCGCTTGCACTCGGTCTTCTTTTGAGGTACTTTGGAGGAGAATTCAGAGAAGAATGGTATTATGGCTATGTTTTTGCTAGCGTGGTCGTCTTATCTTCAGCAGTACGTTGTTTTTGTTAGAAATTATCCAATTCCAATACTTATCATAATCTATTATGTATACATAATATACTATTTTTTGTTATGTATTATATGTTTATTTAAGAATTAACTCTGTTAATATTCTTATTATTCACACCTATGAGGCGAAAAAGAATTTTTTGCTCCCACTTGAACTTTATTTTTTATCCACACAGTTGTACACCACGACTCACCATCCGTACTTCTTTGGAGTCCTCCACAATGGCATGCAAATGAGAGTTGCTTGTTCATCATTAATTTATCGAAAAGTAAGTGGAGTGATTTGCTCTCAAATATCGCCTACCATTTATTTTATTTATTATGGCTCTTTATTATGTATTGAACAGAGCTATGACTATGAATTCTAAGTAATAAGTAGGATGATTAATTCTATATGTATGGATTTAATAGGCTTTAAAATTAAGTCAAGAGTCTCTTGGAAAGTCGACAATCGGACAGCTTGTAAACTTCTTGTCGAATGATGTGAACAGATTTGATGTGTCTACGGGTTTTTTCCATTACTTGTGGATAGGACCAATTCAGCTGGCAATTACCATTTACATCCTATGGGGCTATTATGGACCTTATTGTCTCACTGGAGTTTCCTTTCTAATCCTCTTTGTTCCGTTTCAAAGTAATTTTTTAGAATCAAAGAATTACAATTTATAGTATTTTAAGATTATAACTATTATCATGACATGAGATGCTTATTTCACACAAATTATTACTTACTAATCATTAATATTAAACATCTCAATAATAATTTATTAATTAGAAGTAATCAATAATGAACAAAACACATTTTAGGTTTGTTTGGAAGGATGTTCGGAAAACTTAGACTTCAAATTGCCATTAAAACCGATAGAAGAATTAGGCTTATGAATGAAATTGTGAGATTTTTTAAGTTTTATGAATTATATATAGATTATTCTTATTGAAAATTTGGCTCAATATAATTTTTTAACTTATAGTTGAGTGCAATGAGAGTGATCAAAATGTACGCTTGGGTAAGAAAAACTTTTAAACTTCCTACTTTAGGATTTTAGGATAAATAATAAAATTGAATTATGAAAATGACATGAAAAATATTCACAAAAACACAGTTTGATATCATTTATTGATTATATAGGAAAAGCCATTCTCTTTTCTCGTCAAAGAAGCTCGAGAGTGAGAATTTATTTATTTATCATTCGCAATAGTAAATATAATTTTATTGTAATATGGATTTTATTTAATTGACACGAAATTCATATTTAATTATATAGAGAGGAGATTCAAAAGATTCGACAAACAGCTTTATTGAGGACAATCAATCTGAGTTTATACTATATTGCCTCTAAAGTCATTATTTTTATTACGCTCCTTTCTTATATCTTCACTGGGAACTTTCTCACTTCCGAAATGGTAAAATACAATCAATTTTTGTCAGATTTGAAGTCAATCAATAACTTGACTTATTATCAATTAATGAATAATGTTAAAAATTCTTAGGTTTTTGTAACGCTTTCGCTATTTAACAACGTTCGACTTATTATGACACTCTTTTTTCCATTTGCCATCTCTCATATTGCCGAAGTTTTAGTGTCAATTAAGAGGATTGAGGTTTGCAACTATTTTTAATCTTGATTTTGTATCAATCATTTGTTTGAAATGATATTATTCTTAATCTTTATTGATATATATTATTTAGACATTTCTTTTACTCGAAGAAAGAGATGTAAAAGAAAGACCAAGAAGAGAAAGTCGAATTTCTCCGTTAAAGTCGGCTGGAAATCCTGCAGTTTCTGTGATAAATCTCTCAGCATCTTGGACATCATCATCAAAAGAAGAACTCACGCTATCAAACGTTAATTTTGACGTTAAAAAAGGACAATTGGTAATTTGCAATTTATGATTAAAAAATTTCATGAAATAAAAATGTCATTTCCCATTTTGGCAGGTTGTGATTATTGGGCCAGTTGGAGCAGGAAAGGTGAATAAATTAGACAATCAATTATTATTTTCCAATTTTTTACTTTTAGAAATTTTCCTAATGGTTCTGTATCTTAATAGGGTTCTGTTTTACAAGCAATTTTGGGAGAGCTTCCTACAAAATCGGGAGAAATCCATTTAAATGGCAGAATCGCCTATACTGCTCAAGAACCATGGGTAAAAAGCAAATGCCTTTTGAATCAATAAGCCCTAATTTAATAGTCGTTTACAAAAATTGAGAAAGTTTGTTTTTTCTTCAGGTTTTTGGAGGCTCCGTAAGGCAAAATATTCTTTTTGGAAAAAACATGGAAAACGCTTGGTATGACAAAGTTTTGGAAGTTTGTGAATTGAAAACTGATTTGGGTCTCCTGCCTTTTGGAGATGCGAGTCTTGTTGGGGATCGAGGAACTTCTTTAAGTGGAGGACAAAAAGCAAGAGTCAATTTAGCAAGGTATTCATAATTATTCATAAGTCTAAAATATGTAGTAAATAGTATTTATCTATTAATTAGCCGTTTAGCCATTAGCCATTTCGATAATATACATTAGGATATTTAATTATAATAATTATTATTTAATTTTTTTATTTTTAGAGCCGTTTATGCCAATGCTGATATTTATTTACTTGATGATCCATTGAGTGCCGTTGATGCAGAAGTTGGAAGGAAATTATTCGAGAATTGCATTCGAGGATTTCTGAGAAAGAAAGCTGTGATACTTGTGACTCATCAATTACAATTCTTAAAATCCGCCGACCATATCATTTTACTCAACAATGGAAAAGTTCAAACTCAGGGAAATTACACAAAGCTTTTAAAGTCAGGTATCAATTTTGCTCAATTACTCGCCTCGTCTTCTGAAGATCCAATGACAAGTACCGCGTCAAGGAGAGCATCTGAGGATTCTGTAGGATCCAAAGGATCTAAAAATGATTTTAAGCGTTGTTCCTCCATGAGTCTCATTGACTCAAGTATCATCGGTGAACTCGTCATGTCGATGGATTATGATAACGACCATGACGAGGATGGTCGAACTTTGATTAAAAGTCTACAAGATTTTACTCATAAGTGAGTTTCCCAAATTTTTGGTTGTTTTGATAAATATCAATTATATTAAATGTTGCTTTATTTTATTAATTGCACGTTAAATTAACAAAAAATTACATAATACCTAAATAATGACATTATTTGTTTAACGTTTAATTTTGTTAAGAATTCTTTGATAGCCTGGCTATATTTCAGTTTTTCGCGTTTTTGATTTTTGGTTCGTTTTTTTTATTTTTGCGTAGATCTCAATTATTAAAGCCCAATATTAAAAAAGAATATGGGACATTTAACAGAAAATCCGCCGATGGTCTTCATCAGCCACTTTCAGAAGACGAAGCCAGGGGTGCAGGAGATGTGGGCATTGACCTTTATTGGAAATACATTAGAGCAGGGTCAAATTGCTGTTCGCTTACCAATTTGATTCTCACAAATGTCATTTGTCAGTTTCTCTTTTCAAGCTCTGATTATTGGCTCCAAATATGGTAAAATTATATTTTACATTTATATAAATAATTATTATTACAATTCTCAATAGGACAAAGTCGGAAGAAATCAAAGTGGATAAAATTCTTGGTAATGAAACGAATGAAATGATGAGCAATTTTACAATTGGTAATTCGACAGATGAAAGAATCATTGCAGATTGGAACACTGAGCGAACTTTTCAAGTATGTTAGGTTATAATTGTACAAAAGTAATTGTACAAAAGTACTATTCCTAAATATATAAGTAATTAAAATTATTTTCACAAATTTGAACAAAAAACTAAAGTTAATATTCAATTGATTGATTGATTATTTGATAGGTTTATGTTTATTGTGCAATTATCGGTTCGCTTTTCTTCTTCTCAATGTTCCGAACATTTGAGTTCTTCCGGATTTGTTTAAATTCTTCTGTCAAATTGCACAAACTCCTCTTTGACGGTGTTTTAAGAGCTCCAATGAGATTCTTTGAAGTCAATCCTATTGGTAAGGTGATTATACTTTAATAATTGATATGCTCCATTAATGAATAGCATGTTTAAAATCTAAAGTGTTTGTATTTAAGGTCGAGTTCTTAATAGATTCGCCAAGGATATCGGAATAATCGACGACACTCTTTATCAAGTATTATTCGACACTATGGATGTGAGTCAAGACAAAGAGATACTATCGAAAGAATGTACCACAGCTGTACAGTACCACGACGAAAATATATTAATATTGATATAAAAAACTTAATATTTATTCATTTTTCAGATTGGACTTCAAGTCATTGGCATTTCGATTATTGTTACGTAATTAAATTCGTTCCACTAAAATAATTGATAAATAATTGCTCAATTATGTCGAAAACTTTATTATGTTTTGTCATTTGTTTAGCATATCCAATCCAATTTTGGCAATACCGTCAGTTTGTCTTGCTTTCGTATTCTTTTTTATAAGAAGATTTTACTTGCACACAGCACGGAGTATTAAACGTCTTGAAGGAATTTGTAACGTTAATCATATTTAATATTTATATTTCATTATTTAGTTTGTCAATTCACAAGCAATTGAGTTATGACTTTTACATTTAAAGTTGTTTTTAGCTCGGAGTCCCGTGTTTTCTCATTTGAGTAATTCCCTTTATGGTTTGACGACCATAAGAGCCTTTGGAGTTGAAAAAGAATTCGAAGAGCAATTCGACACTCATCAAGATGTTCATTCTTCTTGCTGGTATTTGTTTTTGGCCACAGGAAGATGGTTGGGGCTTTTTGTTGATTGGGTTTCCGTTTCTTTCACGGCCCTCGTCACTTTCAGCTTCATGATCAACATAGACAATTGTAATTCCGTAAAAAGATTTTAAGTGGATTATAATCTTTAAAAAACATTTTAAAATGCCAACAATGAAAATTTATATTCATTTATAGTTGATCCAGCAATAATTGGATTAGCAGTTTCTTCTGCAATGACACTCACTGGTAAATTAAATAATGAGGATCTTTATGAGCATGAACATATAAAAATAATTTACGTGATCCAACTAGATAAACGGAATAGGTAAATAATTTTTGATGAGTCGAATGAATGTTAAGGTCTTTTCCAATGGGGAGTGCGACAGAGTTCGGAAGCTGAAAATCAAATGATCTCTGTTGAAAGAGTCATTGAATATTCGCAACTGGATCCTGAGGCTCCTTTAGAATCTTCCCCACGTTCGTAAATTATAATAATACAATAAGAATATATGAAGATTCTTTATTCTCAATTTGATTATTGATGGACAGATCGGAAACCTCCAAAGGAGTGGCCATCAAGAGGAGAGATTCGAATGGACAAAGTTTCTCTCAAGTATGGATCAGATCCTCCTACGTTGAAAGAAATTACATTTGTGATTAAACCTTCTGAAAAGGTAAAATATCATTTTTATTAAACTTATTTGAGATTGGTTCATTTGGAAATTTTCCTAAACCCTCGGATCTTCGTCGTAGCTAAATATGAAACAATTTAAAATTAATTTAAAATTTATATTTTATAATATTTAGATTGGCATTGTTGGAAGGTAAGAAATTTTATTTTTATCCACTTACCAATTTATATTTGTAATTCTTTATTTTTGATAAGAATAACCAAAACTTAATAAACAAATTTTTAA